>CM035288.1:61169171-61259832 GCA_020226075.1 Hydropotes inermis
GCGCCCGGCACGGGCGCGCGGGCGCGGGCGATGATCTGCGTGCACTCGTCTATGACCGTCTGGATGCGCAGCACGGACGCGGCGGTGAGCACCTGCAGCGCCTCGCCCTGCGCCACCACCAGCGAGCCGCTGTAGAGGAACTCGACGAGCTGGCGCACCGTCTGCGCGGGCACCACCGGCGGCACGCGGATCTCCGAGTGGCCAAGCAGAAGCTTGTCCTGGAAGAAGGGCGAGCCGGCGGCCAGCACGCATCGGTGGGCGCGCAGCGAGGCCTCTCGGATGCGGACCGTCACGTCACAGAAGTGCCCGCCCAGCCGCTGCCCGTTGAGGGTCTCGAGCAGGGACCGCGAGAAGTTCTGCAGGTGGATGTGGTGCACCGCCTCCGCCGCCGCCGCAGCCATCTGCGCGGGACGGGCGGTGTGAGCGGGGGGCCTCCCCTCGATCTGCACCGGACGGGGCGGTGAGGGGGTGAGCCATCCCTTCAGCGGGCCAAGGGGCCGCACACCCCCAGGCCTCAGGAGCCCCAGCCCTCTCCAGTGCCCCTGGCCCCTCCAAGTCCTGGCTCCCGACCCAGCAGGACTCCCCTCCCCGCCTCCAGGACTTATGTGGCCGCCCCCTACCCCGACCCGCAGCCTCCAGCGCGCCGCTGGGCGAGGGCTGGGGACAGCGAAGCTTTGCGGCCCTCCCAGTCGTGCTTACTGCCAGAGTGGGGAGACCCAGGGCTCGCCTCCCCTACTTTGCCCGACTGACCCCCTCTTCCCCTAACTCCCATCCATGGCCTCCCCCACCTTCTCCTCCAATAGGGTGGAGAAGAGGGCAGGGGCCCCTATATAAAACACCCCCTCCCCACCCTGCCAGTTAAGACTCCCACCACTAAGGACTTCTTTTTCATCTCCCCTTGGCAGGGCCCTCAACCTTGGAGCATCCAAGACCCTTGCAGACCCAGACCCAGACCCAGAGGTCTGCTGCCTCAGAACCTGGTTATATCGAGTGTATGCGCAGGTCTTCTATGGGGTGGGTCTAAGGGTGCTTCATAGAGTTGAGAGGAGGTTGGGCATTAGGCTGGCAGGTGTCCTGAGTGCGCACTAAGTGGCTTCAGTCGTGTCTGACTCTGCAAACCCCATGGGCTGCAGCCCACCGGGCTCCTCTATCCATGGGAAGATTCTCCAGGCAAGAATACTGGAGTGGGTGGCCATGTCCTCCTCCAGGGGATCTTCCCAGTCCAGGGATGAAACCCGGGTCTCTTATGTCTCCTGTATTGGCAGGCAGGTTCTTTACCACTAGCGCCACCTGGGAAGCCTGGCAGGTGCTGCCAGAAGGGAGGAAAATACATGGTCTCTGGCTGAGGGGAGCACGTCTAGTGGGAGACATGTCTTGCAGCCTGTGCTTCCTGGAATCTTGATGTGACCTATGGGGTACCCATGGGACCCAGGGTGTGGGTGTGGCATTGAGAGGGGCCTGTAGACTGCCCAGGTCTGTGTGATTGGTTGGGTGCATGTGGAGTAGCAGAGACCTCAGGTTTAGCATGGCTGAGCAATATGGACACTTCTTGTCCAACTACAGCCTGGAAATCCCAGCACTGCCCACCCTCAGGCACCGAAAAGGGGAAGCAATTCCCAGGGATCTCTGGGAATCTGAGAAGCTCACCTACTTCACTGTCAAACAGGCAGCATGCTTACTGGGCCTCAGTTTCCCCTTTATCAAACAGATGAGAAACCTTGAGACGGGCCCACTCTGCACCAGGCTGGTTCAGGTGAGGCCTCGAAATCCTCTGAGCCTGCTGGGGTCTCATACTCACCCGCTCTGGCTCCTTAGGTCCAAACAGACTTTGCTTTGCTGTGGGCCGTTCATGCTCTGTATCTGACCCCTCGGACCACTTTGCATGCCTCCACCCGCCCCCCCCCCCCCCCCCCCCCCGCCCCATCTCCCAGTCTATTCCCCACCCGACAGCCAGAGGGAGCCTGTTGAGATCTATTAAGAACAGTTCGGGACCCTCCTTAGCTCTGGGGTCTCCATGACAATTCCTTACTCAGGCCAAGTCTTCACGTGCCCTTACCTCTGCCGCAAGCACCCTGCACAGGCTTTATACGCCCGCACCTAAAGGACTTTCAGCCTGTGCCCGGGCGACGCGGGCAGAAGCCCGCGCACGCCCCAGTCCGTGGGGACTGGCCCTTCCTTTTCCGTCCCGCGCCCCGCAGGCTCCGGTCTCGGCAGGTGCAGCGGAGCCTCGGGCGCCTCGGAACAAAGGCCCACCTTGAGCCGCGGCTCCCAGGCATCCTCGCTGCCGCCCCTTGACCCACGCCGTGCCCTCTGCTCCGAGCACCCTCTCGAGTTCCCTGCGCCATGCCTCGCGCCCACTCGACTCCAGCACCCCGTTCTCCGATCGGCTGCGGCTGCGCCCGCCCCGGCCCGGGCCGAGCCGGGTTCCCGCCTCCGCGCCCCGGCCCGCGACATGCCCCCGTCCTGCAGCGCCCCCTCACGTCTGCGGCTAGCGCGCCGAGTCCAGCGCGGGCGCCCCTCCCCTGGCACGCCCCGGCCTCCCCACGGGCCCTGCTGCAGGGGGATGCTCGCCTGACCCCACCTCCGGCTCCTCCTCAGGCCACCAGGCCAGGCGGTGGCCGCCTCCAGCTCACCACCTCCGAGGCCGCACTTCCGGGCCGCGACGCCGGCGGAACTGAAGTCCGCAGCTGCCGCGACGCGGCGAACCATTCGGTCAGAGCACGTTTCCGGCGTTTCCATGGAGACTAGTCGCCGCCGCCAGGTCGCACTTCCGGCCAAAGTCGCAGGGGGCCGGGGCAATCACGCAGCTTCGCCCTAGCGACGGGGCGGGGGCGGGGCCTGCGCTGTCAATCTGTAGGCCACGCCCCTCGCAGCCCTGCTGGGCGGGGGGTGAGGCGGGCTGAGGCGGGCTGAGGCGGGGTGAGGCGGGCTGAGGCGGGGTGAGGCGGGGTGAGGCGGGGTGAGGGTGGGAGGGCGGTTGACTCCCAAGCCCGGGGCGGGTCCCGGCGGGTCAAAACCCCTCATGTCGATGAGGACACCCCAGGCCTCCACCTATGTGGGTCTAGCGGCTGCGAGTGGAATGTGGGAACAGACGGGCACCACCTTGCCCTGGCCCAGGGAGAAGGTGAGGCACCCGGACTAGATGCCTCTACAGCAGGCGCACCTGCCCCAGGGAGGGGTGTGAGGAGGGAATGTTCACAGTCCTTTCAGCAGGCCGCACTCCGCGCCAACGCTCAGAAAATAAAGGTGGTAGAGGCGGTGAGATGGGTCTTGCGTCTAGCTGGGAGGTGGTGAGCAGCCAGCCTCCAAAGAGGCTCTTTAGAGCCCAGAATCTGTGGGAAGAACTGTCCCGGAAGAGGAACAGCCTGGACCTCCCAAGGATCTTGAGTTGGGCCTGGCTGTCCAGGGCCCCGGGGGAGCCAGGCCCACTGGATGTGGACTGACTGGGCCTTAGGCTCTACTCATGGGGGCTGAAGGAAGAGGGAGGTGATGCCTAGACCGCAGTGGACCCCATGCTTTGTGCAGCAGGTGCAGAGTCCAGAGTGGAAGGGGCCGACTTCTCAGCTCCAGTATGAGGATAAGGTCACAGCCCCTGCCTCCTGCCTTAGGCGCCTACTGAGCGAACAGGGAAGGGAGCATTCCGTGGCCCAGGCCCACAGGAAGCTAATTAAAATCCCAGTCTAATGGCCGCATTGTCCTTGTTAAGAATCTGAGTCCTTCAACAATGGCCTGCCCAACTCCCTGTATCTCTTCCGTCCAACTTCTCATCCCTGGTTTTTATCACTGATCATGCTTCGGTGGCTTCACAGGCCCCTTGCTGTGCCCACCTCGACCTCTGAGGCCAGGGGTTCACCTATGTCCTGTGTCTTGACAGCTGTTGCCACTGCAACCTAAACAGGAGTGGAACTACCGAAGCTGCCCTGGACTGGCTTGATTCCACAGGATTTGGGGGCATTAAGTGAGAATTCTAATAGTTCATAGTACATAGCAGGTATAATTAAGGTTACTGATCAGCTGACTAGATAAGGAGATAGTCCTGGATTGTTTGGATGGGCTCTAGGGAATCATAAGGGTTCTTTGTTGTTGTTCAGTGGCTAAGTGGTGACTCTTTATGACCCCATGGACTGTAGGGCTTCCTGTCCACGCCCGGCTTCCCTGTCCTTCACTATCTCCTGGAGCTTGCTCAAACTCATGTCCATCCAGTAGGTGATGTCATCCAGCCATCTTGTCCTCTGTCATTCCCTTCTCCTCCTGCCTTCAATCTTTCCCGGCATTGGAGTCCTTTCCAATGAGTTGGCTCTTCTCATCAGGTGGCCAAAGTATTGGAGCTTCAACTTCAGAATCAGTCCTTCCAGTAAATATTCAGGGTGGATTTCCTTTGGGACTGACTGGTTGGATTTCCTTGCAGTCCAAGGGACTCTCAAGAGTCTTCTCCAGCACCACTGTTCAAAATCATCAATTCTTTGGCACTCAGCCTTCTTTATGGTGAAAATCTCACATCCATACATGAATACTGGAAAAACTAAAGCTTTGACTATATAGACCTTTGTCAGCAAAGGGATTTATCTGCTTTTTAACACACTGTCTAGGTTTGTCGTAGTTTGTCATAAGGGTTCTTAAAGGTAGAAGAATATGTGAAGTAGGAGGAGTACTCCAAGGTTTTGAAGGCAGAGGGAGAGGGCTGTGTGGTGAGGAATGTGTGGGTGGTGGTAGTGGACTCCTGAATCTCAGAAGAGCCCTGGGAGACAGCCAACAAGAGAACAGGGACTTCGTCTTACAGCTCATTGAGCTGGCTTTTCTAGCAACCTAACTGAGCTGGGAAGCAGACTCTTCCCCCCACCCAACACACACATACAGTTTTTGTTTTACTTAATGTTAATTATTTGTTGACTGTGCCGCATGCCTTGTGGGATCCTAGCTCCCCACCGTGAGAGCACAGAGCCCTAACCACTTGGCCTCCGGGGAAGTTTGCACAGTTTGTGTCAGGAGTCAGAAGCCTGAGCCCCTCCTCCCAGCTCACCCAGGGTCCCCAGTCTCCCTCCAACTTCCTGCTGTGGCAGCCACCATCCAAGGGGAAACACAGTGTTCAGGTCTCCAAACCCAGCCTTATCCTGGTGGACATGGGCTGTGCCAGGTGTGGGATCTCACACGCTTGCAAAGTAATGCTCAGTTCTCCAAGCCAGACTTCAACAGTACATGAACCATGAACTTCAAGATGTTCAAGCTGGATTTAGAAAAGGCAGAGGAACCAGAGGTCAAATTGCTGACATCCCTTGGATCATCAAAAAAGCAAGAGAGTTCCAGAAAAACATCTACTTCTGCTTTATGGACTACATCAGTCTTTGACTGTGTGGATCACAACAAATTGTGGGGAATTCTTCAAGAGATGGGAATACCAGACCACCCTGACCTGCCTCCTGAGAAATCTGTATGCAAGTCAAGAAGTAACAGAACTGGACATGGAACAAGAGACTGGTTCCAAATTGGGAAAGGAGTACATCAAGGCTGTATATTGTCATGCTACTTATTTAACTTATATGCAGAGTACATCATGCAAAATGCTGGGCTGGATGAAGCACAAATTGGAATCAACATTGCCAGGAGAAATGTCAATAACCTCAGATATGCAGATGACGCCACTCTTATGGCAGAAAGCGAAGAAGAACTGAAGAGCCTCTTGATGAAAGTGAAAGAGGAGAGTGAAAAAGTTGGCTTAAAACTCAGCATTCAGAAAACTAAGATCATGGCATCCTGCCCCATCACTTCATGGCAAATAGATGGGGAAACAATGGAAACAGTGAGAGACTTTGTTTTCTTGGACTCCAAAATCACTGCAGATGGTGACTGCAGCCATGAAATGAAAAGGTGCTTGCTCCTTGTCAGAAAAGCTATGTCCAACCTAGACAGCATATTAAAAAACAGAGACATTACTTTGCCAACAAAGGTCTGTCTAGTCAAAGCTATGGTCTTTCCAGTAGTCATGTATGGATGTGAGAGTTGGACTATAAAGAAAGCTGAGCACCGAAGATTGGGACTTGAACCCATGATCTTTTAATTAGAATCACTCACCAGGTGTCTGGACTTTCTGAGGCTCAGGTTCTTTGTGTCCCATGACAGGAAGAATTCAGTGGGAGACAAAGAGGTAGGTAAGAAGTGGATTTATTCAGAAAGAAACACACTCCATAGAGTGTAGGCCATGGCAGAGGGTGAGTACAATCTCGAAATGTATGTGGTTAGCTTTTAAGTGCTGGGTAATTTCATAGGCTAATGAGTGGGAGGATTATTCCAACTATTTTGGGGAAGGGGCAGAGATTTCTAGGAATTGTGTCAGTTCAGTCCGACTCTTTGTGACCCCATGGACTGCAGCACGCCAAGCCTCCCTGTCCATCACCAGCTCCCAGAGTTTACTCAAGCTCATGTCCATTGAATCAGTGATGTCATCCAACCATCTTATCCTCTGTCATCCCCTTCTCCTCTTGCCTTCAATCTTTCCCAGCATCAGGATCTTTTCCAATGAGTCGGTTCTTCTCATCAGGTGACCAAAGTATTGGAGTTTCACTTCAGCATCAGTACTTCCAATGATTATTCAGGACTGATTTCCTTTAGGATGGACTGGTTGGATCTCCTTGCAGTCCAAGGGACTCTCAAGAGTCTTTTCCAACACCACAGTTCAAAAGCATTGATTCTTTAGCACTCAGCTTTCTTTATAGTTTAACTCTCAATACATGACTACTGGAAAGACCATAGCTTTGACTAGACAGACCTTTGTTGGCAAAGTAATGTCTCTGTTTTTTAATATGCTATCTAGGTTGGTCATAGCTTTTCTTCCAAGAAGCAAGCACCTTTTCATTTAATGGCTGCAGTCAGCATCTGCAGTGATTTTGGAGTCCAAGAAAATAAAGTCTCTCACTGTTTCCATTGTTTACCCATCTATTTACCATGAAGTGATGTGACAGGATGCCATGATCTTAGTTTTCTGAATGCTGAGTTTTAAGCCAACTTTTTCACTCTCCTCTTTCACTTTCATCAAGAGGCTCTTCAGTTCTTCTTCGCTTTCTGCCATAAGAGTGGCGTCATCTGCATATCTGAGGTTATTGACATTTCTCCTGGCAATGTTGATTCCAATTTGTGCTTCATCCAGACCAGCATTTTGCATGATGTACTCTGCATATAAGTTAAATAAGCAGCATGACAATATACAGCCTTGATGTACTCCTTTCCCAATTTGGAACCAGTCTTGTTCCATGTCCAGTTCTAACTGTTACTTCTTGACTTGCATACAGATTTTTCAGGAGGCAGGTCAGGGGGGTCTGGTATTCCCATCTCTTGAAGAATTTCCCACATTTTATTGTGATCCACACAGTCAAAGACTTTGACGTAGTTCATAAAGCAGAAGTAGATGTTTTTCTGGAACTCTCTTGCTGTTTTGATGATCCAAGGGATGTTGGCAATATCTCTGGTTCATCTGCTTTTCTAAATCCAGCTTGAACATCTGGAGTTGTGTCAATGCCCACTTTTTGGTTCTTGATGATCACCTTGGAACTGTCATGGTGCCTCTGGGTGTGTCAGCTTGCTATTGTGTTACAATACTCATCTGTTACAATAGTAATGTGTTACAATACTCATGTGTTACACTGAGTATATACTAAGGATCAGAAACTAGTCAAGTTGCCGTGTCTGCCATCTTGTACACATTCATTTGGTTCTAACCAGTTTAAGTTCGGCCCTCGGGCTATGATACTCTTTCAATAATTGTGCCTTTTCCCCTTCCCTCCAGTTTCTCCAAGGTCAATGCACCTGGGTCCCCTACTGGGCCCTTGGATTAATTTGCAAAAGTTAAAAAAAGAAAACAAGAAGCACAGAAAACAATAGAACACATACTGGCGCACTCACATTCTCAAGCTACCAAGTATTCTTGTATTCTCTCTTTTTATTTTTTTTGTTCAGTTTTTAGTACACTAAAAAACATTTTTTCAAGTAAAAATAAATTTTTTTTAAAGTAAAGTGAAAGTTTCTCGGTTGTGTCCGACTCTTTGTGACCCCATGGATCATACAGCCCGTGGAATACTCCAGGCCAAAATACTGTAGTGTGTAGTCTTTCCCTTCTCTAGGGGATCTTCTCAACCCAGGGATCGAATCCAGGTCTTCTGCAGGGCAGGCAGATTTTTTACCAGCTGAGCCACAAGGGAAGCCCTACAAAGAGTTATGAGGGAAGCCTTTAAAATAAAGCTTGTAGGTGAAGGGAAAGCCACTAGACTTGTAATTCTGTCCTGGTGGCCTCCTGTTCCATCCTTGGGTTAATGCATCCCTTGAGGCTATGTTCAAATGCTTATTTTAACCAATATTCCTCAGTGACTTCCCCTCCCTTCCACTGCTGCTCCTTGACCTG
This sequence comes from Hydropotes inermis, assembly GCA_020226075.1. Classification (NCBI taxonomy): domain Eukaryota; kingdom Metazoa; phylum Chordata; class Mammalia; order Artiodactyla; family Cervidae; genus Hydropotes; species Hydropotes inermis. The sequence goes on from CM035288.1 coordinate 61,177,561, forward strand.
GGGCTGGGAGTTCCTGGCACCCTGGCACAGGGACCCAGTACAACCTTTCCTACCTCTGAACACCGAAGTCTCTGATAAATTCTCCTTGTCATGTGCACATATGACCCAGTCATTTTTAGTCAAATTACCATTCTGTGGCTCAGCTGGTAAAGAATCCTCCCGAAATGCTGGAGACCTGAGTTCCATCCTTGGGTTGGGAAGATCCCCTGGAGAAGGGAATGGCTACCCACTCCAGTATTCTGGCCTGGAGAATTCCATGAACTGTATAATCCATGGGGTCGCAGAGTTGGACACAACTGAGCAACTTTCACTTGCACTTTCTTTAGCATCCTTCTTCTTTAGAACATTTCTCTCACCTCCACTGAGATCCCTCTGTCCTTGCATGTGAGTTTCTGATCCCACCCCTGTTCCAGGCAACTGCATATCTAACATCACTGTAGACTTGCCTGTGCTGGACATTTCATAGCAGTGAAACTGCACCATATGAGGTTGCCATAGCTTTGGCCGGCAAAAGATAGGCCCTGCTGTGCCCGCCATCCAGATGTTGTGAATTTGGTCTTGTTGGATTGTTCCTTGTTTTCCTTTCAGAAGCTGTGCCCTTGGCCTCAGGTCTGAGGAGCACTTCCCTGCTAACGTGGGTGACTGTTGCTGAACCCCCAGGCCTGCTCTTCCAGCCTGTCTTCCTGCTGCATCCATGGAGGCTGAAGCCCACCGAGCCCTAGTCCACTCCAGTCTGCCTGCTTTGTGTTTAAGATGCTGGCTAACTCTTCTCTTTTTAAATTATCTTCATTTTAGTTTTTTTTTTTTTTTGAAGTATAGTTGGTTTACAATGTGTTAATTTCTGGTATTCAGCCCAGTGATCCAGTTACACATATATATTCTTTTTTATATTCTTTTCCATTATGGCTTAATCGCAGGATATAGAATATAGTTCCCTGTGTAGGACCTTGTTGTTTGCTGCTGATTGCTGATTTAGTTGCTCAGTCATTTCTGACTCTTTCCAACCCCATGGACTGTAGCCCACCAGGCTCCTCTGTCTGTAGGATTCCCCAGGCAAGAATACTGAAGTGAGTTGCCATTTTCTTCTCCAGGGGATCTTCCTGACCCAAGGACCAAACTCACATCTCCTGCATTGGCAGGTGGATTCTTTACCACTGAGCCACCTGGAAAGTTCACCTTGTTTATCCAACCTATATGTACTAGTTAGCATCTGCCAATGCAGGAGACGTGAGTTCGGTCCTTGCCTCTCCTACCCTTGGCAACCGCAAGTCCGTCCTCTATGTCTGTGTATCTGTTTCTGTTCATAGATAGGTTCATTGTGTCATGTTTTAGCTTCCACATATAAATGATATTGTCAGGCGAGTGTATGTTCCTCGGTTCTGTCTCATCACAACAAAGATTTGGAGTGATGGACATTAAAACCCTTGGCGTGTCACAGCTCTTGGATTTTGGACAGACTGTGTTATAGTTCTGAGGTCTCAAACAGACCGTGTTATAGCTCTTAGACAAATCAGTGTCACAGCTCTGTGTTACAGCTCTATTTTATTTAGATAATAGCAGGAAAATACATCTTTGAGGCATGAGATCATGTTGACCCAAAGACTTGAAGAGAAGAGCGCCGCAGCGCGCGGCGGGGCGGGAGGTGGGGGGGATAGAGAGAGAGAGAGAAGCACGCGCTTTGGCTCCTCTTTTTTATATGTTTTTTTTTCCCTTCCCTGGGCCTGCCCTATGTAAATTGGGTTAGCCAGGAGTGTTGTTTGTTCTACCTGAGGTCCTCATTCCAGTCCTCGGACCTTCCTTTGTTCTATTTTTGCAGGCTTTTCTCTTCCTTATCTTTTAGCCACCACCATTCTGGACTCCTTTTCCCTATTCTAACTACCTAACATTCCCCCCTCAAGAGACGGGAGGCCCAATTCTTTGGGAATAGGGGCGTCGAGGTCTTTCTGGCTACTTCCTGCTGAACTGGGACAGCGAGGGGTATTGGGGCTCCCCCTCCTGTTAATCTCAGGCCTCAGAGTCCTTATAGCTGTGTCCATCTAAGGGTAAGTGATATTTTCCATGGTCGGCTGTAGTTTTATGTCTTTGTTGAACTGTCACTGCATGTTGTAGCTTGTTGACCTGGGCAGAGACAAAACTGGTTAGACAATTGACAGTACATGGAACAATCATAAGCAGCATCAATATGGCATAATAAGGACTAGTAGGGGCAGTAGCCAATTCCAAATTCACATCGCCAGGATGGCTCAAGTCCCTCCTTGTTTAGCGATCAGAAGATCTATCTCCTGTCTGTTTTGGAGTACTATCTCTCTGCCAAGCCGTGTTGGCTCTTAGAGCTATCCTGAGAAATCTTATCCCCAGAGACCAGATTTTGGGGTTGTTCATTAGAATGGCACTCATTTGTAGTTCCGAATAGGTATCTGAGATCTCACAGGTGTACTGAGTGTCATCTTTTGTTTTCTTTCATGGCTTGACTCATGAGTAGTGAATCCAGGAATCATGTCCTGGATTCATGTCCTGACTGCTGTGGGGGCAGAAAGTATTACAGGGTAGGGGCCCTTCCATGTAGGCTGGAGTTGAGCCTTTGGGGACCCATTTCCAGACTTTAATTAGGACTTGAGTCCCTGGAGCATATAGTGGTGACTCCTTAGAATCTTTTGGGTCCTGGTTCATATCCCACAAGCGTATATCCTGTTGGAATTGTCCAGTGGCCATGGTGTAAGACTGGAGGGTCTGAACCTCTGGATCTAGGAAAGAGGTCATTGACATAAACAAAAGGTCTCCCACATAGCATCTCATAAGGACTAAGACCAACCTGTCCCTTAGGGGCAATACAGGTGTGGAAGAGAGCTATTGGTAAAGCCTCCTTCCAGCCCAGGGAGGTCTCCTGGGTTATCTTTTTATCGCTGATTTTAATAATTGGTTGGCTTTTTTTACTTTTACTGAAGACTGAGGCCTCCAGGCACAATGGAAATAATAAGCAATGCTCAATGCTTTAGAGATCCCTTGGGTGATCTTAGAAGTAAGTGATGTCCCATTGTCACTTTGTAACGACCTGGGCAGACCAAATCTTGGAATGATTTCATGGAGCAGTTTTTTTTTTTACCACCTCCTCAGCCTTCTCAGTCGGGGTGGGAAAGTCTTCAATCCAGCCTGTGAAATGTATCTATCATGACTAATAGGTATTTATTCTCTTGAGAAACTGGCATCTGGGTGAAGTCCATCTGCCAGTCCTCTCCTGGGTAGGCCCCATGTCATTGGACAGGCTGGGCCAGTTGGGGTCTTTGAGCTCCTTGGGGGTTGTTTAATTGGCAAGTGGGACAAGAGGAGACCACTTGCCTTATAGTTGTTTGGAAGCCTGTTCCTCTGAAGGACTTTTCTAGTCATCTTTGGAGGGCCTTTTCCCCTAAATGAGTGGTGGCATGTAAGGAGTTAACCAACTTCCACTGGAGGTTCCCAGGCAGAAAAAGGAGTCCCTCCTTTTGGAACCACCCCATATGATCTTCTTGAAAGCCCTCACTCTTAGCTTTAAGAGTCTCACCTTCAGTATATGAAGTTTCTGGCAAATTAGTCTGTGGAACGAGGGTGGCAATCTGTATTAGGTCACTGTTCTGTAATGCTGCTCTCTTAGCTGCCTGATCAGTTGCTTGGTTCCCTTGTGCCACTTTCATGCTCCCTTTTTGGTGTCCTTTACAGTGGGAGACTGAAACCTCAGTGGGCAGATGGACTGCCTCCAAGAGTCTAAGAATTTGATCACCATATTTGATTGGGGACCCTCAGGTGGTCAAGTGGCCCCTTTCTTTCCAAATAGCTGCATGTGCATGTAGCACCAGAAAGGCATACTTGGAGTCAGCGTAAATAGCTATTCTTTTTCCTTTTCCCACCTCTAAAGCTCGAGTCAGGGCTATGAGCTCAGCTAATTGGCCTGAAGTACCTGGTGACAGAGGCTTAGCCTCCATGATCTCAAAATTGGAGACTACTGCATATACAGCTCTTCTTTTTCCATCCGAGACAAAGCTGCTTCCATCAGTGTACCAGATTTCCTCAGGATTGGTCAGAGGATCTTCTGACAATCCCTTTCAGGGTTTTCTCCAGTGGCCCAAGGTTTCTAGACAAGAGTGAAAGGGGAGAGAGCCCTTGGGGGTAGGCAGGAGGGTGGCTGGGTTAAGAACCTCACAAAGGGATATAGTTAGGCCTGGATTTTCCATCAGCATTACTTGATATCTGAAGATTCTTTGTTCAGACATCCATAAATGGCCTCTCCCATTTAAGAGTTGTTTTACTTGGTGGCTGGTAAAAATAGTTAGTTTGCCCCCAAAGGAGAGTTTTAAAGCATCTTCTATCATGACTGCAATAGCTGCAAGTTTTCAAAGGCAGGAGGGCCAGCCTCGGGCGGTTGGATCGAGCCTCTTGGAAAAGTAAGCTACAGGCTGGGGCTCAGATCCCAACCTTTGAGTTAGCACTCCCAAGGCTATTCCCTCTCTTTAATGGACATAAAGTTGGAATGCTTTTTCTGGGTCTGGCAAACTCAAGGCAGGTGCCTGAGTTAAGACCTGTTTTAGTGTAGCCTCTGCCTTCTTTTGAGGAGTTCCCCACATCAGTGGGATTGAATCGTCCCATCCCTTTAAGCTTTCATGTAAGGGCTGGACAATTAGACCATAGTTGGGTATCCAGATTCTACAATACCCAGTAAAGCTCGCAATTGTTTTTGAGTCGTGGGGGAGGGCAACTGGAGGATTCCTTGTACCCAATCAGAGGACAGCCTACTGGACCCGTGTGTAGTCTGAACTCCCAGGTAAGTGACCTTTGTCTCCACCATCTGTGCCTTAGCACGGGAGACTTTATACCCCCTCTCTGCCAAGAAGTTTAGAACCTGAATTGCATGTTGTTGGCACTTTTCTCATCTGGAGAGCAGATTAGTAGGTCATCTACATGACCTATATTATAATATTCTCCCATTAGGTCACAGGTCCAGATCTAGGACATCCCAGCTAAGGACCTATCCAAACAAGTGGGGGCTATCTCTGAACCCCTGAGGTAATACTGTCCAAATCATCTGTTGATGTTTTTCTCCTGGGGCCTCCCACTCAAAGGCAAAAAGATATTGGGATTCTTTAGCCAGTGGTATGTAAAAAAAAACCAACATTTTTGAGATCCAAGACTGTAAACCACTTGGCACTGGGTGGGATTTCTCCCAAGATTACATAGGGATTGGGTACTGTGGGATGAAAGGGGACTACAGCTTCATTTATGATCCGGAGATCTTGAACCATTAGACAGGTTTCATCCTTTTTTTTACTGAGAGGATTGGGGTGTTACATGGCGAACTGGTGGGGACCAATAGCCCACAAGCAAGGAATTTATTTATTAAAGGCTGTAGTCCCTCCCGAGCCTCTCTTTTGAGGGGATATTGTTTCCAGTTAGGAAACTGAGTGGGATCTCAGAGGACAATGATGACTTGTTCAGCTTGGTGGGCTCGTCCAGGAATCCCCTGGTCCCACACCTAGGGGTTAATTTTTCCTTCCCATAGTTTTTGGTCCCTCTCTATTGGAGAAGATGTAATGAGTTCTTCAGTAGTAACCAGGAGCTGTAGAGCTCTAGGGGCTGAAAAGCTTTCCATCACAAGGGTGCTCCCCAGTTTAGTGAGTATGTCTCTTCCCATTAAGGGAGTAGGACACTCAGGGACCACGAGAAACTGGTGGGAAAATATTTGTTCATCCCAGCAACAAAGAAGTGCTTGGGTGAATCTTTTAGTAGTTGTTTTTCCTGTAGCACCCAAAATGGTACAGGTTTGGGAGGAGAAGGCTCTGGAGTAGGGGATCAAGACAGGGTAGGTAGCCCCTGTGTCAACCAAGGGATTCTCAGACCTACCTGCCACATCCAGTTGCACACTTGGCTCCAGCCCCTTGATGGTTATCTGTGTGTGTGCTGGCGGGAGCGGGCCGCTTCAGACCTCTTGAACCATCCTGAGGGTAGGCTTGGCGCTTGATCTTGAGGCTCTTGGGTCCTGAGGGCAGAGTGCCGCCCTATGTGCCAGTTAACGGCATTTGTAGCAAGCCATTTTAGGAGACTTGTCAAGGTTTGGACACTTTGGCCCAATGCCCCGCCTGTCTACAGATTAGGCATTTGCCTAGTGCCTTGTGCTTCAAGGACTTCCCTTGTGGCTCACATGGTAAAGCATCTGCCTACAATGCGGGCAACCCTGGTTCGATCCGTGGGTTGGGAAGATCCCCTGGAGAAGGAAATGGCAACCCACTCCAGTACTCTTGCCTGGAAAATCCCATGGATGGAGGAGCATGGTCGGCCACAATCCACAGGGTTGCAAAGAGTCAGACACGACTGAGCGACTTCACTTTCTTGTGCTTCAAGGTCTCAGGGTTTGCCGTAGGGCTTCTCTGGAGGGCGGCCAGCATCTGGGCATGCCTTGTCTCTTTCCTTCTCTCCCTCTCCTGGACCTTGGCCTCCTTCTCCTGTTCTCTGTTATAAAAGGTATTGGTGGCTGCCTGATCATCTCATCTAAAGAGGCAGCAGGCTCCTGCTGCTGTAGCTGTTGTAACTTAATTCTGATATTTGATGCACATGGGGACAGGAATTTGTCCTTAAAATCACCTGTCCCTCATAAGAGTCTAAATCCAGATTGGAAAACTTTTGGAGGACCTCTTTTAGCCTTTCCAGAAAGACAATGGGGTTCTCATTGGGCTCCTGAGTTATTGCTGAGACTGGGCACAGTCCCCCAAGCAATAGGCTTCCTTCTGTTTCCATGGGTGGATTTCCTTAGAGGTGAGTCTGTGTGAAGCGTATCCTACCCAGTATTGTTGCAACCTGAGAGCCAGGCGTCCCTGGGTCAGGGTGCAGATGCCCAGGCAGGCTTAGGTGTGACAGCCTCCTAGAGATCGAATCCACAGGCAGGTTGAGGCATGATGGCCTCCCAAGAATTGGGTCCCTGGGCAGGTTGAGGTGTGACGACCTCCTGGGACCCCTGGACTGGCTGGCAGATCCCCAAGCAGGTTGAGGTGTGACAAGCTTTCGAGGACCAGATCCCTAGGCAGGTCAAGGCAGATTGACCTCCTGGGACCCCAGGACTGGAGTTGGGCATCCCCAAGATCTCCAGCATGACCAGTGCTGGGTAGGGTTAAGGGGTTGTAATCTTAACTCATTGCTGGTTTGTGCACCGTGGATGGGAATAGATATCATGATGTAAAGCAACCCAAGCCTGTGCCCTGAGTCTGGGAAACAGTGTAACAGTCATAAGCCTTATTCTCTTTCTGTTCTAAGGGATTGTAAATCATTGATTTCTTCCCTAGTCCTCCATAAGAGCAGGTTAGGGTGTCTCCAATGGTAAACATTTCGTTGTCATAGACCCACTTTAGGTAATAACAGAAGGAGTGACAAAGGAGTGGGTTATCTGGCCCTGTTAAGGACATTAACGTATTTTAATAATAGGCTGGGTGGAACAATGTTGCTTACAAGGGGGCAGGGTCCCAGTTGTAGGAGTTAGTAATTGGCTTAAGAACAAATTTGTTTAGAGACAACAGACCAAATGTCCCATAAAAGTGGAGTGGAGATTTGATCCAGGGGTACATTTGTAACTTTAGGAGAAGGGTGGTAAGGGTTTGGGCCCAAACGGCCTGCGGGGCTAACTCCCAAAGTGGCAAACATTATTCCTGGAAGCCCAAATGCCTTTGAAGGTATGCCAACAGATGGGCTTCTAGCAGGCACTGTGTACCTGTCGCCCGCCCTAGCGGATTCACTGGGAAATGCTGATGCTGCACATGTTATAGGAAACATAGAAGATGAAGATCTGAATATCTAGAGGGATTGGATATTATACAGTATTTCCCTCCCAAGGGCCAGCTATTTTCTTGTTGTCCCTCCATAAGATTGTAGAGGCGACACTGTGGGCCCAGATGGGGCTAAGGAAAAGAGCATGAAACAGGAGGGAAGGGGGCAGAGCACAACCTTTGAAAGAATGACATAGCACAGGGGCATAACGTAAACTGATTAAAATCAATTGGGTCCAAGATGACAAGTCAAATTCACCTAAACCTTAATACCCAATCTGTAAGCCAAAAGATGCGCCCAGAGGTGGCAGGACAGCTCTAAGTCACTGTCAGAAGACAGAGGAGTAGGTGGTTCCCCAATGGATGGGATAATCCTCCCAATCCTTAGCATAACCACCATTCTGGACTCCTTTTCCCTGTTCTAACTACCTAACAATATCATATGGTATTTGTCTTTCTCTGGTTTACTTCACTTATTTTGATAATTCCTAGGTCCATCCATGTTACTGCAAATGGTATTATTCCATTCCTTTTTTATGGTCAAGTAATAGTCCATTGTATATATGTACCACATCTTCTTTAGCCATTTATCTGTCAATGGCCATTTAGATTGTTTCCATATCTTGGCTGTTGTAAATAGTGCTTCTAGAGTGCATATATCTGTGAGTGTGTTTTTTTTTTTTTTTGGCTGTGTGGCATGTGGGATCAAACCTTGCCCCCTGCAGTGGAAGCGTGGACAACCAGAAGTACCTGCATATGTCTTTTTGATTTATGGTTTTGTTCAGATATATGCCCAGGAGTGAGACTGCTGGATCACATGGCAACTCTGTTTTTAGTTTTTTTATGGGACCTTCATACTGTTCTCCATAGTGGCTGCACCAACTTGCATTTCCACCAACAGTGTAGGAGGGTTTCCTTTTCTTCTCACCCTCTCCAGTGTTTATTATTTGTGGACTTTCTAATGATGGCCATTCTGATCGGTGTGAGGTGATACCTCACTGTAGTTTTCATTTGCAGTTCTCATTTAATCATTAGCCATGTTGAGCATCTTCCTGTGCCTGCTGGCCATCTGTATGTCTTCTTTGGTTAATTCTTTTAACTTTAGGATTCATCTTTTAAAAACGAAGATGGTTTCCTTGATGCCTGTCTTCGGAAGCTTCCTTACTCCTTATGTGTCTCCTCCACATCCCCATGTCACCGTTTGTCTACAAACAGCCCTGAAGGCTGGCTTGCCCCTGCCTGGGACCCACTCAGGATTGCTTAGGTCCTTTGCTCCCTACTGATCTGGAAGCCTCACCTCTTCTTTTGAAATAAAGGTGATTCACATAACACAAAAATTAACCATTTTAGAGTGAACAAATTCAGTGGATTTTAGTATAGTTGCAGTGTTGCATAATCACACCTCCATTTAATTCCAGAATATTTTCCTCCATAGCTCTCCATTTTCCCCTCTCTCCAGCCCCTGGCAATGAATAATCTCTGCTGTATGTTTCTGTGAATTTGCATATTCTGGATATTTCACGTAAATGACATTTTATTATATGTTGTCTTTTGTATCTGATTTTTTTCACTTAGCATGTTTTCAAGGTTCATGTTTGCTGGAACACATACTAGTGTCTTGTTGTTCTTTTTATGGCTACGACTCCACTGTATGTAAATACCACGTTTATCTATCCATTCATCAATCCGTGGACATTTGGGTTGTTTCCACCGTTGACTGTTGTGAATCATGCTGCTGTGAACAGTGCTCTAACAGGATTTGTTTGAACACCGTTTCAGTTCCTTTGGATGCATACGTAGTTAACTGCTGGATCAAAGTGTTAAGTCGATCTTTAGCCATTTGAAGAAGGGCCAAATTTTTTTCCAGGATGACTACACTACTTTACATTCCCACCAGCAAGATAGGAGGAGGGTTCCAATTTCTCCATATCCCTGCCAATATTTGTCATTTTCATTGAAAGAAATGTTTGTTTTATTCATTATTTATTTATTTGGCAGTGCTGGGTGTTAGTTGGGGCATGTGGGATCTAGTTCCCTGACCAGAGGTTGAACCCAGGCTCCGTGCATTGGGAGTTTGGAGTGTTAGCCACTGGCCTACCAGGGAAGTCCTTATTTTAATTGTTTTTTTAAGCCATCCCTAATGGGTGTGAATCAGTATTTCGCTATGGTTTGACTCTAATTGTTTCTTTAATGACTAATGATGTTGACTATCTTTTCATGTGCTTATTCTCCCAGCCCATTTGTACATCTTCTTTGGACCTTCTCTCCTTTTTCAACAGTTGTACTGGAAGTTATACTGAAGCATAAGTTATATGCCATAAAGTACACCCATAGCAGATATACCTCATATTGTGCAGCCATCACCACAATCCAGTTTTATAACATTTCTCTCTACCTAGAAGCTTCTTTCGTGGGAATTCCCTGGCAGTCCTGTGATTAAGACACCATACTTCCACTGCAAGGATCATGGGTTCAATCCCTGGTCAGGGACGTGCCTCACTGTGTGGCCAAAAAAGAAGTAGAAAACAGGAGACACTTCCTCTGTGCAGTCTGTGTCCATTTCTGCTCCAGCCCCAGCTAGTCGCTGCTCTGGCATCTGGCTGGAGGTTTACAGCCCCCTCAATGAGGATGGGTCCGGGACAGTGGATCCTGGATTCTGGCAGGACCTGCCCCATCCAGATGGCCTCTCTCCCTGCCTCCAACATCCCCTTCAGCTCCCATGGATGGAAAATCTGATCTAAAGACTTGCTGGGCTTCGGGCCAAATGTTGTTGGCTGGAACCCCTCACAGCGGGCGGGAGATGAGCGCCATCACGTTCCCTGCAGGTTCTCCTGCTGCTGCTCCTAAGGGGGTGCAGTGGCGCCGGCTCCTCTCAGTCACGTCCCCACCACCATTCACCTTGCAGTGTATACGGCATGTATTCGGGCCTGCTCCAGACTCATTACCGCCTGGGAAATGATGTTTTCTGAATTCTGGCATTTAATTATCTCATCAAGGACTGGGACCATGTGTTTCCCTGAAACACAGTTTCCTGTAGGAAGACAGCATCAGTCTGCATTCTCAGTGAGGAGATGCTGTAGAAGCAGCACCATGTGGTGGCAGATGGTCCTATTTTTCTGACTCTTTTTTTAGAAAATTTTAAAGAGCTATAACATTTTCAGAAAGACTTTTATTCGCTTTACACAACAGTAAAAATTATATATTACCCGCACTGTTGTTTTAGTTGCTAAGTTGTGTCCAACTCTTTGTGACCCCCCATGGACTGTAGCCGACCAGGCTCCTCTTTCCATGGGATTCCCCAGGCAAGAATAATGGACTGTGTTGCCATTTCCTTCTCCAGGTGACTCTTCTTTTTGAGGAACCTTTGGGCTTCCCTGGTAGCTCAGCTGGTAAAGAATATGCCTGCAATGCAGGAGACCCTGGTTTGATTCCTGGCTTCTGGAAGATCTGTTGGAGAAGTGATAGGCTACCCACTCCAGTGTTCTTGGGCTTCCCTCGTGGCTCAGCTGGTAAAGAATCCACCTGAAATGTTGGAGTCCTGGGTTTGATCCCTGGGCTGGGAAGATCCCCTGGAGAAGGGAACGGCTGCCCACTCCAGTATTCTGACCTAGAGAATTCCATGGACTGTATAGTCTATGGGGTCACAAAGAGTCAGACATGACTGAGCGACTTTCACTTAACTGTGAATAGGGTGGATTCATTGTGTGTCAGTCAATGACAGCTGTTGTCTTTTTTGATGCGCGAGTCCTATCATTAGGTTTGGCTTCTGTGTCATCTTAACAGGTTCCAGTCATCCTTTGGGCACTGACTGGTGTAACAAGATGCTCCACGGGTGTGCTTCCACTGCAGGGACACAGATTCCATCCCTGGTTGGGGAACTAAGTTTGCTCATGTCCCATGGCATGGCCAAATAATAGAGAAAAATAAATAAATACACATAACCAGGTGCTCCGAGCTCACCTGGAGCTGTCCCTGAAATCCTTTGTCCCAGGACCCCTGGTTCCTAACTGCAGAGAAGGAGCTAAAGTTCTGGGCTCTGGATGTCTCCTATCCTTTCCCTCCCTGCCCTCCCTGGGGGCCAGAGATTCCCCAGGACTGTGGGAGCCTGGACAACATGGTGTACTCACTGGAATTGGTTTTCCCATCTGTGAAATGGGGGCTGCAGTAGGCAGAAGGGTGGCCCCCAAAATCTATACGACATAATCCTTGGAAACCACAAGTATTACCTCATCAGGAAAGAGGATCTCGGCAATTGTGATTAGGGACCTGGGATTGGGGAAATTATTCTGAGTTATTTGGATGGACTCTAAATGTTAATTCACATACACTTTTATAAGAGTGAGGCAGAGGGAAGTTTGTCATCTGTCTTAGTTGGTTCTAGGTACAAAAACAAAATAGTGATACTATAGACGAAAGCCATAAATTTGTTTCTCACAATTCTGGAGGCTGAGAATTTAAAGAACAAGATGCCCACAAGGTAGGTTTCATTCTGAGGCCCCTTCTCTTGGCTTGGAGGAGGCTGCTGTATGGCTTTACGGTCACATGACCTCTTCACTGTGATCACAGCAAGCTGTCTGGTGTCTTTCCCCCCACCTTTTTTTTTTTCTTTTTTTTTAAATTTGTTTTTGGCCACTCCTTTTGGCTTTCAAGATCTCAGTGCCCTGACCAAGAATTGAACTGGGACTATAGCAGTGGACACCCAGAATTCTAACCACTAGGACACCAGGGGACTCCCTGGTGTGTCTTCTTAATAGGACACTTAATAGGACGGAGGGCCATAACATTGTACAGAAGGCAGTGACCAAAACCTTCCCTAAAAAATAAATGCAAGAAGTTAAAGTTGTCTGAAGAGGCTTTACAAATAGCTGAGAAAAGACGGGAAGTGAAAGGCAAGGGAGACAGGGAAAGATATACCCAAATGAATGCAAGTTCCCGAGAATAGCAAGGAGAGATAAGCCTTCTTAAGTGAATAACAACACAAAGAAATAGAGGAAAACAATATAATGGTAAAGACTAAAGATCTCTTCAAGAAAATTGGAGATATCAAGGGAACATTTCATGCAAAGAAGGGCACGATAAAGGACAGAAATGGTATGGACCTAACAGAAGCAGAAGAGAAAAAGGAGAGGTGGCAAGATAACACAGAACTATCTGAAAAAGATCTCAATGACCCAGATAACCATGATGGTGTGGTCACTCACCTACAGCCAGACATCCTGGAGTGTGAAGTCAAGTGGGCTTTAGGAAGAATTACTACAAACAAAGCTAATGGAGGTGATTGAATTCCAGCTGAGCTATTTCAAATCCTAAAAGATGATGCTGTTGAGGTGCTTCACTCAATATGTCAGCAAATTTGGGAATCTCAGCAGTGGCTATAGAGCTAGAAAAGGTCAGTTTTCATTCCATTCCCAAAGAAGAGCAATGCCAAAGAAAGTTCAAACTACTGCCTGACTGCGCTTATTTCAAATGCTCACAAGGTAATGTTCAAAATCCTTCAAGCTAGGTTTCAGCAGTTTGTGAATCTAGAACTTCCAGATGTACAAACTGGGTTTAGAAAAGGTAGAGGAACCAGAGATCAAATTGCCAACATTTGTTGGATCATTGAGAAAGCAAGAGCATTCCAGAAAAATACCTGCTTCATTGACTATGCTAAAGCCTTTGACTGTGTGGATCACAACAAACTGGAAAATTCTTAAAAAGATGGGACTATCAGACCACTTTACCTGTATCCTGAGAAACATGTGTACAGGTCAAGAAGTAACAGTAAGAGCCAGACGTGGAACAACAGGCTTTCCGAATTGGGAAAGGAGTACGACAAGGCTGTATATTGTCACCCTGCTTATTTAACTTATATGCAGAGTAGTACATCATGCAAAATGCCAGGCTGGATGAATTACAAGCTGGAATCAAGATTGCTGGGAGAAATATCAATAACTTCAGGTATGGAGATGATATTTGGAATGACAGACTAATTATAGCTCAAGCAGACAGATCCTTCATTAAACAGGCAGCAGGTAGTACACTTCTGAGACATGGTAGCTGACTGATGTTGAAGGATTGTCCATGATCCCATTTTGTTGTTCAGTTGCTAAGTCAGGTCTAACTCTTTGCAGTCCTATGAACTGTAGCATGCCAGGCTTCCTTCACCATCTCCGGGAGTTTGCCCAAACTCATGTCCCTTGAGTCAGTGATGTTATCCAACCATCTCATCCTCTGTTGCTCCCTTCTCCTGCCCTCAATTTTTCCCAGCATCAAGGTCTTTTCCAGTGAGTCAGCTCTTGGCATCAGGTGGCCAAAGTATTGGAGCTTCAGTTTCAGCCTCAGTCCTTCCAATGAATATTCAGGGTTGATTTCCTTTAGAATTGCCTGGTTTGATCTTGCAGTCCAAGGGATTCTCAAGAGTCTTCTCCAGCACCATAATACAAAACATTAGTTCTTCACAGCTCAGCATTCTGTATGGTCCAACTTTCATATCTGTACATGACTACTGGGAAAACCGGGAAAACCATAGCTTTGCCTATATGGACCTTTGTCAGCGAAGTGTTGTCTCTGCTTTTTAATAAGCTGTCTAGATTTGTCATGGGCTTCCCTGGACCTCAGTTGGTAAAGGATTCACTTGTAATGCAGGAGACTCCGGTTCGATTCCCAGGTCAGGAAGATCCCCTGGAGAAGGGGTAGACTACTCACTCCAGTATTCTTGGGCTTCCCTGGTGGCTCAGACCAGAAAGAATCTGCCTGCAATGCGGGAGACCTGGGTTCAATCCCTGGGTTGGGAGGATCCCCTGGAAGAGGGCATGGCAACTCACTCCAGTGTTCTTGCCTGGAGAATCCCTGTGGACAAAGAAGCCTGGAGGGCTACAGTCCATACTGTCGCAAAGAGTTGGACACAACTGAGCAATTAATACTTTTACACTTTCATTTTCAGGTTTGTCATAGTTTTTCTTCCAAGAAGCATTTGTCTTTTAATTTCATGGCTGCAGTCACCATCCGCAATAATTTTGGGGCCCAAGAGAAAAAAACTTGATTCTGCCTTCCTTTCTCCTTTTTATATGTCTTGTCTCCTCTTGGTTCTGCCCTGTGCGAAAAATGCAAAGGCATTTTTCCCCAATCAGGGAAGGGGGAGTGTCTGGGCACATGCAAAATGGAACTTTTTACATATTCATATAGGTGGGAGTGGACTGAGCATTTTCAGGCTCTATTGCACATATCTTTCCCATAATTCAGTATCTTATAATCAGATGTATGTATGTGTAGAATATAAGCCCTTAATAGGTTCCTAGCTGCCTAAGGTTATTTGAGGACACAGCTGTGCATCAAGGGTGCTTTTGCCAGAGTGGGAGAAACCTCTGTGGTTAGTTTGTATCCACTCACTGTGTGCTGATGGCGCCTGTACAGGAGCTGGAAAAGCTTGTGGTTATTTTTGTAACATATCTGTGAGATCTCCTGGGTGTGTCTGGGATGGGGTTTAAGAGATCAGCTTGCAAGGTTTTTGGCTAGGCCACTCCTAGTTGCTGATGCCTAACTTCCTACATAACAATATAATGATACAGCTCTTAATGGCACAAAGTGAAGAGGAACTTAAAAGCCTCTTGATGAGGGTGAAAGAGAATGAAAAGCCGGCTTGAAGCTCAACATTCAAAAAACTAAGATCATGGCATCTAGTCCCATCACTTCATGACAAATAGAAGGGGAAAAACTGGAAACAGTGACAGACTTTATATTTTCTTGGGCTCCAAAATCACTGTGAATGAAATTAAAAAACCCTTGCTCCTTGGGGGAAAAACTATGACAAAGCTAGACAGCGAGAGATTTGGACCATAAAGAAGGCTGAGTGCCGAAGAATTGATGCTTTGAAATTCTAGGGCTGGGGAAGACACTTGAGAGTCCCTTGGACTGCAAGGGGATCAAACCAGCCAATTCTCAAGGAAATCAACCCTGAATATTAATTGGAAGGACTAGTGCTGAAGCTGAAGCTCCTATACTTTGGCTGCCTGATTGTAAGGGCTAACTCATTGGATAAGACCCTTCTGTGTTTTGCTATCAGAGCTGGTTACCAAGGATGCTCACTATACATGTAATGTGTATGCTTTTCTCTACATATCATAAGGCTCCATGAAAAGGTTTAATAGTTCACAGAAACAAAACAGATCATTTGTTGCCACTGGCTGGTTGAAGCAGGAATGGAGAGTGAGTGCCGATGGATTCAGTTTCCTTTTGGGGTGATGAATCTGTTCTGGAATTAGATGAACTGGTGATTGTACAGCATTGTGAATGTATGAAATGGCATTGATTTCACATTTCAAACCAGATAAATTGATGGGTGTGATATGTGAATTTTAACACAGTTATTAAAAAAAAAAAAAAAGGTTTAAAAAGTAATAGAAGGGGCTACCCTGGTGGCTCAGTGGTAAAGAATCCGCCTGCCAATGCAGAAGACACTGGTTCAATCCCTGGTCCTGGGAGATCCCACATTCTATGGGGCAACTAAGCCTGTGTGCCACAACTATTGAGACTGTGCTCTGCAATAAGTCACAGCAATGAGAAGCCGAGTGCCACAACGGGAGAGTAGTCCCCACTTACAGCAACTAGAAAAACCCCCACACAGCAATGAAGACTCAGTACAGCCAAAAATAAGATGTTTTTAAAAAGTAATAGACCTCAAATCTCATCTTGTAGCCTACAGAACTAGCATCATCTTCAAGCATTTGTCCTTTTACTCACTGACTGAGTGCCCTCTGTGTAGTAGGCCCCATGGTGAGATGCAGCAGACAGAGCAGTGATGTAAACAGTTTGGAGCTCATGTCTTTGTGATTCTCTCATGTTGAAACATGAAAGAGGAGGAGGAGTCACCCAGAAAGAGAGGTGGGAGAACATTTTGGGCAGAAGGAAAAGCAAGTGCAAAGGCTATGAGGTGGGAACAAATGGGTCAGCCTGTGTGATTGGAGCTAAGTGTTGAGATCTGAGGTCAGAAGGGACAGACTCATAAAAATCTGATTGTTATATGCCTGGTAAGATACATAAAATTGCCATTTTTGACTCGTTTTACATATATGATTCAGTGGCATTAAGTACATTGATGATGTGCAACTATCACAACTGTCTTGTTCCCAAATGAAACCTGTAAGGATGGAGAAAGAGATCTGAGTAATCCTGGTACAAGACTTCCCCAGGAAGTAGCTTTGGTGGTAATACCTGAAGGTTGGAGGTTGAGTCCTACGCAAGCATGGAGTTTGGGAAGTGAAGAGGCAGTAAGGATGGCTGTCTGCAGGCAGGTACGCTGTCTGCAAAGCCAGAATATAGACAATTTCTAGTGGTCCAGGGTTGGAAAGGGTGAGATACCATAGAGGGTGGCAAGGAACACAGGGGTTAAGGGTATAAGGTGACACCGGCTTACTGGGGAGTAAGATCATGCCCTGCCATGCTCTTCTGGACAGGCTGGCTCCTCAGGGAGGACTCAGAGGCAGGTTCTGGCCTGGCCTTGCCCTCCTGTAAGCCCACTTGTCTCCACCATTGTGCTTCCCTGAGTTGTCTGAGCCTGATTTCTGCTCGAACCTGCCTCCACGGATGCTGTTCTGAAAGAATTGCCAGAGTCTAGTGAAGGGATTGTAAGCGGGGGCAACAGGAGGACCCAACCTGTCCAGCAACTTCTAAGCACTTCCCACCTCTCCCCTCACTGCTCTCTCAGTGCCTGCCTGCCTCAGGGCCTGTGCACTTGCATCTGCATGAACCGTGCTGTTGGAGAAGACTTTTGAGAGTCCCTTGGACTGCAAGGAGATCCAACCAGTCCATCCTAAAGGAGATCAGTCCTGGGTGTTCATTGGAAGGACCGATATTGAAGCTGAGACTCCAATACTTTGGCTACCTGATGCGAAGAGCTGACTCATCTGAAAAGACCCTGATGTTGGGAAAGAGTGAGGGCAGGAGGAGAAGGGGACAACAGAGGATGATGATTGGATGTCATCACCAACTTAATGGACATGAGTTTGGGTGGACTCCGGGAGTTGGTGATGGACAGGGAGGCCTGGCGTGCTGCGTTTCATGGGGTCGAACACGAGTCGGACACGACTGAGCGACTTAACTGTTCTTCCTCCAGCTGTTAGGGCCAGCCCTGAATCCCACACTCTTGACCATCACCTATTTATTTTACTGTCGGGCCAGGATCAGTATGGCTCATCCCTACCCTACCCTACGCAACCCTGTGATTTTGGGGCCCAGCATAGAGTGCTGGATGGGGTCATGGAAAGTGCTCAGCAAATAATTACTAAAGGATTCCATACCTCAGGCAGAGTGCCACCAACTTTCCTACTCCCTCTTCCTAGGAGGGAAGCCAGGACTCGCCCAGGCCGCGGGGGAGGGGCGGGCGCTGCGGCGGGGCGGGGCCCGGATTGGGGGCCGCGCCCGAGCCGAAACAAAGGCCGGCGCCGAGACAAAGCCCCGCGGCCCCCAGGCCCAGCTGCGGGGGCCAAAGATCCGGGCAGCGCCGGAGGCACTTCCACCGCCGCCTCCGCGTGCGCGGTCCTGGGGAGCCGGGTGGGAGAGGCCGCGCCCCGCTCCCCTGAAGCTTTTGCGGGGTCGGTGGAGCCGCGCCAGGCGGAGTCGGGTCTGGGGGTCGGACGTGCCGCCCCTTCAGATTCTCTGCGTCCTCGCAGAGTAGCCGCCGAGCCTCCTCCCGAACTGGAGGCTGCAGGACCGGGAGCCCCGCGCAGGGACGGAGGCTCACCCCAGGCACAGCTCCAGGGCGCCCGTGCCTCTGGTTTTCTCTGCCCGGTGACTCCAAATAGATCCCCTCCCGGCGCCCTTGCTTTCCTCTCAGTACCCCTCCTCCCCCAGGTCCCGCCGCAGGCCCTGCTCCCTTGCCCGCGGGCCGACAGGGCTCCTCTCCGCCCCCCCCCCCCACCCCAGGATTCTCCGCCCAGACTCCGCTTCTAACTGGATTCTCACAGAAAGACCGCGTTTGTCTCCCCTAAGATTCCTCCTGCAGGCCTAGCTTCCCCCACCTGATAGAACTCTCCCAGACATTGCTTCCTTCCTCAGACAGGCATACCCGCCTCCCACGTAGATCCTGCTCCCGGCTGAGGCAGGCTTACCCGCCCTACAGATCCTGCCTCTATCCTCGGATGGACCTCCCCACAGACTCCGCTCCCCTCTTCAGTCCGCCCACCCGAAGAGTGTCAAAGCCAGCGCAGTGGCTGGCTAAAAGGTGGCCAGGGGCGCTTGGGGACCAGGCGGAATTTCAGTTTCGCTGCTCTGAGCCCCTTGGGAGCTAGCTGACTTAGGTTTCAGTGTTTCTCACGTTAAACAATAAAAAGGTTAGAACGCCAGTAACCGGCCCGGCCACGGGGTGGGGACCCTTGGCCCCTCCGCCCGGGCCAGCATCTCCCCTAGATCTCGGTCCCGCCCCCTCCTGAGAGCGCCCGATGACGTCGCTGCGGGCGACCTCTCCGGACAATCCAAGAGGCGGGGACCCAGGCTGGCGCCGACCACGTGCGCGCCAGCGAAACAAGCGGCCTGGAGCGGGCACTACAGTGGCGGGCACGCGCCCGGCCGGCGGGTCAGGCTGGGGCGGTGGAGACGCAGATGCCCAGCCCCTGTCTCTGGAGAGGCGCTGCAAGGGGTGGTGGCGGGGTGGAGCCGCGCGTGCGCACTCGCGACCTCACGCGCCCCGGCCCCGCCTCCGGGCCCGAGGCACCCAACGCGCGTGCGCGACGGCGTCGGCGCCAGTTATTTCTGTCCCGCCCCCCGACAGTGGCTCTTTCTGCGAGCGGGCGCGCGGGCGAGCGGTTGTACGCGTGCTGTGTAGCGCTGATCTGAGCAGTCGCTGAGGAGGCGGTGCAGGCGGCGCGGGCGGCGGGAGAGCGGGCAGCGGCCGGGTGAGCCTCGGTAGCGCCCCGCGCGCAGCGGGCGGCGCCCCAGGCTTCGCCTGGCGGCGCTAGGCCTCGCGGCTGCAGCGGCCCAGCCGTTGGCTGCGAGCGCGTCTGCGCCTGCGTGGCGGGCCCCGTGCCCCTCCTCCCTCCTTGGGCGCCCCCGGCGGCGTGTGAATGGCGGCTTCGGCGGCGGCGGCCTCGGCGGCGGCGGCGGCCGCCTCCGGCAGCCCGAGCCCGGGTGAGGGCTCGACGGGTGCCGAGAAGCGCGCCGCCGCCTCCTCGGCCGCGGGCTCCGCATCGGCCTCGGCGGCGGCGTCCGCCTCCGCGTCGTCACCCGCGGGGGGCGGCGGCGAGGCGCTGGAGCTATTGGAGCACTGCGGTGTGTGTCGGGAGCGCCTGCGGCCGGAGAGGGAACCGCGTCTGCTACCTTGCCTGCACTCGGCCTGCAGCGCCTGCCTCGGGCCCCCGGCGCCTGCAGCCGCCAACAGCTCGGGGGATGGAGGTGCAGCGAGCGACGGTTCTGGTGAGTGCGGTTGGGCCGGGGGCGGCCCCTCCCCCATCCTGCAGTCAAGGTTCTGAGGAGGCTCGGGTATTGGGGGGTCGGTCCCTAGTGTGACAATGGCAGGGGTCGTCTGGGTGAGAGGGTCGGGATCGGACAGTGGCCGAAACGGGTGCGGGCTGTGGGTTTCGTACTCGGATGGGGCGACTGTTTCAAGTTAGGTTGAAGAAGAGTTTGATTGCTTCTCCTAGAGCGGAAGGTTGGCCTAGCGTGGGGTGGAAGTTGGCCCCTGTGGAGGATGGGATCGCAGTCTGGATGTGAATATGCGGTGATCTTGTTTTCCCCCGTTCTTCGCAGTGGTGGACTGTCCAGTATGTAAGCAGCAATGTTTCTCCAAAGATATCGTGGAGAATTATTTCATGCGAGACTGTGGCGGTAAGGCCGCCACGGATTCCCAGGATGCGAATCAGGTATGTGTTGCCCAAGCGATCCCTGGAAGGCCTCTGGACATGGGTAGGAGTCTGCAGCGCAGAGCATAGTACCAGCTCCAGGCTTTACCAGGGCTTTAGCAGGTTGTCTAGGCTAAGTAAAGGCATCATCTTACCAGGTTGTATTTTCTGGGTCTGAATGCAGATGTGTCTGGTGGTGCTGTCTCTTCTGACTCTGCCTTTGCTCAGCAGTGCTGCACTAGCTGTGAGGATAATGCCCCAGCCACCAGTTATTGTGTGGAGTGCTCTGAGCCGCTCTGTGAGACCTGTGTGGAGGCGCACCAGCGGGTGAAGTACACCAAGGACCACACCGTGCGCTCCACTGGTATGCAACACGGAGGGGGCTGCCTTGATTCTTCCCCTACATGTTTCTCCAGCTGCTTTTGATGCTGGTTGCAGATGGCGGTGGAGTGTCAGGGGATTTCTGAGGGGGTACCAATTGAAAGGCCTGAGGGCAGGGTTCAAAAAGGGGGACGCCAGTGCTCTGGTGGTTGCCTCTGCTGGTCCGGGCAGAAGGGGAAAAGCCACAGGCAGGGAGTGGAGTGCACGGAGATCTCATGCTGCACTAGAGGGTGTATTGAGGCTTTGAGGAAGCACTTGAGGGAATCCCCAGGCAGGGAATATGCCTCTGAGGTGGAGGGATCTCATGTATGGATAGGGAAATGCAGGCTGTTGGGGAATGTGTGTGGGATCTCCTAGGCCTGAGATTCCCTGGAATGTGGTTTGAGGCTCCGTAGGAAAAGTGAAGTCTTTGGATCTTGTGTCCTCATAAGCCATGAGTGTCCTCAGACTGTCACTGACCAGTGAGTGTTCTAAGTGTTCTTATTGTTAGGTTGCAGATGTTTCAAAGTCTAATTAGGTATCTTCAGATTTTTCTGTGAACGTGGTGGCAGTTCTTCAGAGAGGGGCTTGAGCTTGGTTTTTCATCCAGAACTCCCTGTGAATGGTGTTTTGGTAGTCATGCCGTGGCTCCTGCAGCCAGAGGACAGTTTTGATGGGAAAATCCAGATCGAGGTCGTTGCTGTGAGTCATGAGGAGCCAGGAGGGAAGGGCAGGGGTCTCCAAGGGGGTCCTGGGTTCTAAGCAAAGATCAGGGTGCAGGAGGGGGCTGTATTGGGGGGAATGAGATTTGCCTTATCTGTATCTCGATGTTTTTATGTCTCAGGCTGGGTCAGTGTAGCATCAGACGTGATTGGGAAGGAAGGGGCTGGCTGTTCCCAAGCAGTTATCTAATGGCGGCAGATTCTGGGAAGCGGTGGGGGTCACTGTGGTGTATTAGTCTTTGGGGGGTTTTGCTTTGAGCATTTAAGACCCTTTTCCCTGTGCGGGGGCCTGACGCCTCTCTGAGGGTCCTGGTCTGACATCAACTTTGTCCAGCCTGAGAAGGCTTTGCAAGGCTCCTCGTGGGTTGTTAAGATGGTGTGGTCTCCTTTTACCAGAGAAGAGAGAAGAGGTCTCCAGGCGTGGCTCAGGAGGAAAAGGTACCTGACATGTCTTTAGGTCCTTGTTTGCTTTCTGTCTGAGCCAGAAAGCTCTTGCGTGTGTCCGGATGCCATGGTTGCCAGAGTCCCCTCCCCTGCGGCACAGAGTCTGAGTGGAGGAGAAAGGGAGCCCAGCAGTGGGGGCTGCAGAGGTGGAGGAGCTCTCTCGAGTGTCCACTTGGAGGATCTTTCAGTAGAGGGAGCAGTGGGGTGGTTGTCAGAGGCCATCGTCCTTACACTTAAGTTGTCACTCCCAGAAGATGAAAGAAGGGAGTGAGGATCTCTTGGTCAAGATTAGGGCAGAGGGCGTTCAGAGCAAGGATTTGGGCCCTTCTCTGTCCACTGCTGTAGGCCCTCTGCGTTTTTTAGCAGATAAGCCAGGGATGCAGGACAGACACTGTGAGGCCCCAGTCTGTCTGCCCCTTGAGTTGAGGCGGTGAGGACCAGCTCCTGCTTCATAGACCCCATTCCTCAGGGCCAGCCAAGTCGAGGGACGGTGAGCGCACTGTGTATTGCAATGTGCACAAGCACGAGCCCCTTGTGCTGTTCTGCGAGAGCTGCGACACCCTCACCTGCCGGGATTGCCAGCTCAACGCCCACAAAGACCACCAGTGAGTCCTGAGGCATGGTGGGTGGGTGCTGCCCATTCCCATGCTGGGCGCCCGGGCCCACCTCTGTTTGCCCTCAGGTACCAGTTTCTGGAGGATGCAGTGAGAAACCAGCGCAAGCTCCTGGCCTCATTGGTGAAGCGCCTCGGGGACAAGCATGCAACACTGCAGAAGAACACCAAGGAGGTTCGCAGCTCGTAAGTGTGGAAGCCAGTGTGATGGGAGAGGTCCTGGGGTGAGCACCTGCCCTACTGGCCCTGATCTCACCCTCCGCCCCCCAGGATCCGCCAGGTGTCTGACGTACAGAAGCGTGTGCAAGTGGACGTCAAGATGGCCATTCTGCAGATCATGAAGGAACTGAACAAGCGGGGCCGCGTGCTGGTCAACGATGCCCAGGTACCTCCTGTGTGGTGCTTGTCTGCTGACAGCTCACTTGAGCATCCTTCCTGGGGGTTTGGCTCCCTCTGCTGGCTGCTGATGCCATCCTTGGGTGGGGAGAGGTTCTAGTGCTGTTTCCTCCCTGACCTATCTTGCTCTCCACCTGCAGAAGGTAACTGAGGGGCAGCAGGAGCGCCTGGAACGGCAGCACTGGACCATGACCAAGATCCAGAAGCACCAGGAACACATCTTGCGCTTTGCCTCGTGGGCTCTGGAGAGTGACAACAACACGGCTTTGTTGCTCTCCAAGAAGCTGGTGTGTGCTGGTGGGCACCCAGGTGGTGGGTTCCGGGTCAGCACCTCCGAAGGCCTTGGAGCACTGTCCTTTGCCTCTGTACTCATGTACCGCTCTCCCCCAGATCTACTTCCAGCTGCACCGGGCCCTTAAGATGATTGTGGACCCCGTGGAGCCCCACGGCGAGATGAAATTTCAGTGGGACCTCAATGCCTGGACCAAGAGTGCAGAGGCCTTTGGTGGGTGTTTGTCTTGCTCTCACTGAAGCTTGCTCTCCCAGGCACTATGCCTTAAGCTGTTTTACCTCCTTGCTGCAGGCAAGATTGTGGCCGAGCGTCCTGGCACCAACTCCACAGGCCCTGCACCCATGGCCCCTCCTCGGGCTCCGGGGCCTTTGAGCAAGCAGGGCTCTGGCAGCAGCCAGGTGAGTGGGGGAGGGGGCTGTGGGGGAGGAGAGGGGCCTGAGGCCTGTGGGTGGCTGGCCTGCTGAGGTCCTCTTACTTTCCCTGCAGCCTATGGAGGTGCAGGAAGGCTACGGCTTCGGATCAGGTGAGTGGTTTCTGCGCAGTAAGTGGGAGAAATCCAATGTCCTAGGTTCATCTAACCTATCTTTTTCTGTGTCCCGGGCAGATGACCCTTACTCGAGTGCTGAGCCCCATGTGTCGGGGGTGAAACGGTGAGTGTGACCGTCCTTTGGTGCATGTAGGGACAAGGTGGTCATGGGATCAGGGGTGCTCAACACAAGCCACACCCACAGGCCCCGCTCAGGTGACGGCGAGGTGAGTGGCCTCATGCGCAAGGTGCCACGGGTGAGCCTCGAACGCCTGGACTTGGATCTCACGGCTGACAGCCAGCCGCCAGTCTTCAAGGTCTTCCCAGGCAGCACCACTGAAGATTACAACCTCATCGTAATTGAGCGAGGTGCCGCCGCTGCCACTGCCGGCCAACCTGGGACTGCGCCCTCGGGGGTCCCTGGGGCCCCTCCCCTGCCTGGAATGGCCATTGTCAAGGTAAGCCTGCTCCTGGGTACTGTGGCTGGGGGGTGGAGGTCTGCTGTCCTGGCCAGCATCCCACTAAACCACCCCTGCCGCCTCGCAGGAGGAAGAAACAGAGGCTGCCATTGGAGCTCCACCTGCTGCCACTGAGGGCCCGGAGACCAAGCCTGTGTTGATGGCCTTGGGGGAGGGCCCTAGTGCAGAGGGTCCCCGCCTGGCTTCACCCAGTGGCAGCACCAGCTCAGGTCTGGAGGTGGTGGCTCCAGAGGGTACCTCAGCTCCAGCTGGTGGCCCAGGTTCCCTGGATGACAGTGCCACCATCTGCCGTGTCTGCCAGAAGCCAGGTGACCTGGTCATGTGCAACCAGTGCGAGTTCTGCTTCCACCTGGACTGCCACCTGCCTGCCCTGCAGGATGTGCCAGGGTGAGAGGCTGTGGAGTC
The DNA here is from genome assembly GCA_020226075.1 of Hydropotes inermis. Lineage (NCBI taxonomy): Eukaryota > Metazoa > Chordata > Mammalia > Artiodactyla > Cervidae > Hydropotes > Hydropotes inermis. The sequence goes on from CM035288.1 coordinate 61,202,388, forward strand.
TGCAGGGTGGAGGGCTGGGCTGGGTCCCGTGCAGCCCCTCACCTCTCCGTTTCCTCCAGGGAGGAGTGGAGCTGCTCTCTCTGCCATGTGCTGCCCGACCTGAAGGAGGAGGATGGCAGCCTGAACCTGGATGGGGGGGATAGTACCGGAGTGGTGGCCAAGCTCTCACCAGCCAACCAGCAGGTGATGGGAGGGGGGGGACCCATATGCTGGGTTTTCCTGCAGCCCCCAACTCCTCTCTGACTCTGATGTCCATGTCGTCTGCAGAAGTGTGAGCGCGTTCTGCTGGCCCTCTTTTGCCATGAGCCCTGCCGGCCTCTGCACCAGCTGGCTACTGACTCCACCTTCTCCCTGGTGAGTTCTGGGACTTGGGAGGGTGGGAGGTGCAGGGACTCTTCGGCCTCACCTTCAGCCTGTGGCCTCTGCCTGCAGGATCAGCCTGGGGGCACCCTGGACTTGACCCTTATCCGAGCCCGCCTCCAGGAGAAGCTGTCACCCCCCTACAGCTCCCCCCAGGAGTTTGCCCAGGATGTGGGCCGCATGTTCAAGCAGTTCAACAAGCTGACTGAGGTGAGCCTGTGGGGATGGGGGTGAGTTGGAGGAGGGGAGGCTGGGGGGCAGAGAGGGGCAGAGAGCTAGGACCCATTCTCTGTAATCTGCCTGGTAGGACAAGGCCGACGTGCAGTCCATCATTGGCCTGCAGCGCTTCTTTGAGACTCGCATGAATGAGGCCTTCGGGGACACCAAGTTCTCTGCTGTGCTGGTGGAGCCCCCGCCGCTGAGCCTGCCTGGTGCTGGCCTGAGTGCCCAGGACCTGTCCAGTGGCCCTGGTGAGGGCCCCTGAGGCTGGGCAGCCCCCGAGCCAGCCCAGCCTGGCTCTGTTCTCTGTCCTGTCACTCCTCTCCCATTCTCCTTCCTCTGGTGGCCTGGCTCCTACTCCTTGGTGGCCCGTACCCTAGTCCCTCACGATATGGTTTTTACTTCTGTGGATTTAATAAAAACTTCACCAATTACTGAGGCCTTGGTTGGTGGGGGCAGTGGTCCTGGGCCTGGTGTCTGCCTGCCATCAGTCCCTCACCGAAGCCCTTGTGCTGAATGGGGTGGGGCTCATGTCTCTAGCCATCTGGTGTCTGGGGAGGGTTACATGGTGGGCTGGTGGATCTGTGGGCAAGCAGGGGGAATCCCCAGGTGCATGCTGCATCCTAAATTGGGGCAGAACATTTCTTATAACCAGACAGGGTATCACAGTGAGCTGGGTGGGCTGAGACTTCCACTTGGCTAATAAAGTTGGGCACTGTATCCCTGGGGGATAGGCCTGGCTTCCTGGAATTATACCAAGAGGTCTGGGGGAACCTACCAACATTTTTGGGGGTGCTAGCCTCGAGGCTCAGGCAGGAGAGGTGCTGGACCAGTGTTCGCAGCTCACCATCACCTGAGCCTGGAGGACCTGGTAGGCTTGCCCAGATGAAACCATTCCAGCCTCTATCCCACACCCTGACTGACTGGCACATTACCAAGCCCTCCTGAGTGACTTCCTAACCCAGCCTGGCTCACGTCAGGTCAGTCGCACAGGCCCAGAACTAGTGTCCAACCTCGTTTATTACAGAAGGTACAATGAAAATGTCGGGCCATCCACTGGCTCCCTGGGGCAGCACAGGCAGTCAGTCCCTTCGAAGGTTCTTGAGCCTCTCCTCCAGGTCTGCGTCTGCATCCACCAGGGCGGAGGCTGCAGCCTCTGCTTTCTTTCCACTGGCAGCCACACTGAGGGAGCCTCCGGTGGAAGGGAGGTCTGCAGAGAGTGGGGATTAGGAAGCGCACCCATGCAGAAGGGAGTAATGCAGGGGAGGGAGGTGGTGGCTGGGTCACAGGGTTAACACAGGGCCCAAGATGTAAACACTCACTCGACAGCTCATCTGTCAGGCTCAACCCCAGTTCATCCAGGACCTGGGCTACAACAGCATCACTAGATAAGGAGAGAATGCTTATGACAATCAGGTGCAGAGCCAGGTATCCCTCCCTACCCTTCCCGTCAGCCGTCTCCAAACCTCTCCTCTTCGTCATCCTCATCCCCCATGGCGTCATCGATGGCGTCATTCATCATCTCCTCCTTCATGTCCATGATCTCTGCCTGCCGCTCAAACTCCATCATGATCTTCTGGATCTGGGGCAACTTCAGCTGAAAGAGGGAGGAGGGTGAGTTTGGGCCAGAGGTCAGCAGGGGTGGGGGGTGATGGGGAGAGGCAAACCTGTCTGTTCATGGTGCCCATAGCTTTGGTGACGCCCTTCATGGCTTGTGCCATTGAGTTGTTAGACTTGAGTGTCTGGATCTTGAGGGACACAGCCTGGATGTTGGCCCGCATCAATACAAACTTTCGGACATACCGCCTGGTACGCACCAGGTCTTTCGCCATGATCCGGACCGCGTCCTGAAGAGGGGACAGAGGGCAGGGAGCGAGCCTTGGGGGTGTGCTCATTGCCACTGCGGGTGCCCACTGAGGCCTTCAGGGGCTCCTGGGCATCTGCCCCAGTGCTCACCGCCCGCCCCCCCAAAAGCGTCTTGGGTCTCTACTGCACAGACCCCTCTGTAGGCCCTCTCTGGTCCAGGAATCCTGAAGAAAAGCCAGGCCCACCCTTTAAGAATCCTCTTTCCTCAATGGCTAGTCAACACCCATTCCTGAATTTCAATCTTGGGCAAAGAAAATCTTCCCCCTCTACCTCACATAGGCCGTGCTCACCTCAAGCACCAAATCCTGATTTACAAACAAAGGTATCCAAGCTCAGCTGTGATGTCCTCCCCAAAGCTCCTCCTTGCTTTGCCCATCCCAGGAAGTGGTACCTCCTCAAACAAGCTGCTCAGGCCAAAACTCAGCCATCTCTTGGTAGCTGGCCCTCAGGGCAAGTGGATCTTATACCACCTCTATTGAAGTAACTCCTTCAACTCAGCCCTCAGCTCCCACTGCTGCCCACGATTCTAAGTGGTCTGGCATGGGCCACTCAAGCTTCCCTATTACTCCCTCACTGAACATCTGCTGTTCTGAACGCTTGACACGGCTCTTCGCAGGGTTGCTCTCTTAATTACTCAAGGCTCTAATACCAACTCCACAGAGGCAGCAGTTTTGGACTCTGAAACTAAGGAAAGCCCCACTCATTCCGTTTCCCTAGAACATGTTAGTGTTTGTCCCATTTGCTGCAGCCCCAGGGTCTGACCAAGCGACAGCACCTGCCCTGGAGTCTCTTGATTGTGCCCAATCAAGCTTACCATCTGGCCCTGCTTGGCCATTTTCTTGATGTCTGCGATGATTTTCTTCTCCTGGGTCTCGAGCTTCTGTCGCTCACGGTCCAGCTCTCGCATGGCCCGATTCAGGGCGCGCTGGTTCTGCCGCAGCAGCTCTTCTGGTGTCTTGCGCCGCCCAAACAACAGGTCCATGGCCGCAGGAGCCTACCAGTAAGCCTGGGGCTAGCGTGAAACCTGGCTGCAGGGTGGTGTGAGGCACAGCTGGGGTCACATTATGTATGGGCGGGGACAGACGAGGGCTCACAAAAAGGAAGAGGGTGAGCAGGGAGAAAACGAGTGAATGGAAAGGCCAAAGAGTAGAGCCTGGAATTTGGGGAGCCCCAGCCACCCCAGCTCCTCTTACTCCACAGTGCCCCTACGGAGGTTCTGGGCTTCAATCTCCTCCTGACTCTGGGATGAGACCCTAGAATGTCCAATGGACCTAGGATGGAGATGACCATGTGTGGATACAGCAGGGGGACGGGCGCGGGGAGAGGGGGCTCGGAACCTGGAGCTCCAAGGACAGGCCAGTTGACAGGGTCCCTAACTTGAGGAGCTGGAGGCCGCAACTGCTACAGACAGGGTCGATGTGGGGGCTCTGAAGCTGACAGGGCGTGGATGGCATTCAGTTTAAGGCGGGGGTCTTAAATGCTGAGGGAATCTGGGTGCGGAGAATAAGGCTGGGGGATGTTGGGGACTCCTGGACAGAGGGCGGGATTTTAGGTGATGGGGTGCCTTGTTCACCCAGGAAACTCGGGGCCTTTCGGGGGGTCTTGGGCACCGAAGGCAAAACAACATGGGGACCCAGAGGATAAGGGAGGGTCCCAGGCAGGGGCGAGGCCCTCGAACGCCGCCGCCCTCGCGCCCACCCAGGACCCGCGCCCCAGTAGGGGCGACTCACCGGAGTTGGGATGGGGACTCGCTTCCGTTTCCGGGTCACGCTCCTCTCGTTCAGAGCCCTGGAGCGCCCACCAACGACAGCCCCTCGGTTCTGTCGCCTCGGCCGTCACCGCCGTTTCCGGATTAAACCATCTGACGTCACACGCCCCGCCGGCGCCCGGAATGCTGGGCGGGGACAAGAGCGCGCGTGCGCACACGCTGAGGAAAGTGCCGGCCACAAACGCATGCGCAGCAGCTTCCGCCTCGCTGCCGCAAGCTTGGTATTCCGTAGGTTCAAGTCCAGCCGAAGGGACCGGAGGCCCTGTCCCGTCCTGGCCCTGTGGGCTTGGTGCCCTTTCGGGTGCCTTCCTTCCAGCCACCCGGTGGTCCTGCACCCCACCACGTCACCCACGGTAGAGCCCTGCTCATCCGAGGGACCCAGAGCTCGCGCTGTTGCCGAACTTCAGGTACCCAGTGGCATCAGGCAGTTTCCCTCCTCCAGCAGGAGGGCAGAACAGTAGGCGGTGCGGACTTAGCCCCTATGCCGGCTCACTGGCCGGGAAGCCAGTGGTCACTGGATCTTGCCCCTCCCTTGTCCCAGAGTGGGATTCATCTCACCCTGCCCGAGGCCTGGGGCTGGGTTTCCCCCACCAGCACTGCCTCAGGCACCGGGCAGCCTGCTGCCCAAGGCGGGGGGTGGGGGTGGGGGTGTGTCCCCTCATACCACCTGTGAGCACACAACTCCCACCACTCTTGCTGCAGGAGCTCTGGCGGCCATCACCTGCCCCTCCCAGCCCACAAAAGGACGAGGCAGAGGCCATGCAGTAACATTCCCCTTTAATACCCTGGTGGGACCTCCAGTGGTGGAGGGGTGGGGTGCCGGGTCCCCAGCCACCCAACCCCCATGGCCACCCACCCCAGAGCCCAGAGTAGGGGGTGGGGCTGGACAGCACCCAGCGGGGGGCTAGACAAGCCAATTCATTTCCCATCGCTGAGCAGGTCGGGGGAGGCAGTGCCGACCTTAATCACGTGGTGGTTAAAAAAAAAAAACTAGGAGCGGGTGGCAGGGAGGGGTGGCCGGCCAGGGCATGGGATTCCCCCACAGGCCGCCCCATGTCCCCCCACCTGTGGCCCCCAATAAATATCTGCAGTAGACGCCGGGGCTGGTGGCCCTGGCAAAGGGGTGGGTATGCGCCAGCCCTATTTCAGGCAGCGCTCGAAGTAGGTGGAGCCGATATAGCCACCCCGCATGGAGCGCTGCACATTCTGCTCAAACAGCCTCCGGTTATTCTGCAGGACCTCGGCGGCTTCCTTGTTCAGTGGGTCTTCAGGGTTGGGCTCCTGCGGCCGGTATGGGGGGCGGGGGCGGGGAGGTCAACAAGCCCAGAAGGCAGAGGGCCAACCTTCCCCAGCTGCCCTCCCACCCCCACCCCCACCCCTACTCACCAAGAAGAGATACTGCAAGCCATAAATTATGGAGTTTATCGTAAGGACTGGCTTCCAGTCCTCTCTGTGGGCAGAGAGCATCATGATAGGGGCTGGTGAGCGGGCAGCCACCACAGGCCCTGCTGGGACCAAACAGGTCAGGCCCAGGGCATGGGACAGCGCAGTCGGGAAATGCTAGCGGGAGGGTGTGGAGAAGCACAGGCCAGGGAGAAAGCCAAGGTCAAGCCATGAGGAAGAAAATGAGCTGGAGACAGAGGGACACACAGACCACAAGGGGGAGGGAAGGGAGAGAGACTGGTATAGTGCAAGGTCACTAAGGAGGCCTGGCAGGCAGGGCTGGGCAGCGTAGTGGAGGGCCAGTGCCCTCACCTGAGGATGTTGAGGCAGACGTTGCCCTCGAGGTCAATGTTGGGGTGATAAACCATCGTCTCACACTTCACCTTGGGGGGGTCATGCGGGTAACCCTGGCCCACCTGGCTCCAGGAGAAGAGAGGGCAGGTGGATAGGTGCACAGCAGTGCCTGGCTGGGGCCTCAGCTGTTGCTTCCTCAGCCCAGGGAGCCACCCCTGCCCACCTGAGACTCACCTTAAAACTGAACACAAACTTCCCGCTCTTATAGAAGCCCTGTGAAGGAAGAGGAGAGGAGTCAGAACCCTGCTCTGCAAGGCCTGGCAGGTTAACCAGGTATGCCAACTTGAGGTGGTGTCACCTGCCGTGCCTGAGAATCCAGTTAAGCATGCCCTCACCTCATCAGGACAGATAACCAGCTTGAAGTTGAGGAGGTCGTCTGGATCTGAGAAACTGATGTCACACGTCTTGGGCAGATTCAGCTCGTTTATGTCTGGGTTTTCACAGCAGAAAAGGGCAACAGGGCGGGAAGGGGAAAGATAGGGGGTGCTCAGAGCAGGTGCCAGCAGAGCCTCCACAGCCTCTCCCAAGACCCCGGCTCTGTCCTGGGCAGTGGGCCACAACCCCCACCCTCTCCCTGCTCCTGCTCCGCGTCTCCAGGCAGGCTCTTCCGCATCTATGGAACACCGGAGATGTGCCTGAACTCCTGACCCAGGGTAAGCTCCAACTCTTCTGAATCCACAGTCCTAAGTCCCCCAACCCAGCTCCTACATGTTCCCACTCCTATGTGCCCCGCCAAGAGCCTCTGACTACCCCAAACCCAGCATCCTGACCGTGACCTCTGCTTTCTAGAGAAATCTCTACTTGTCTGCCCAGATGCAAGTATCTTATCCCGCTTCCTCACCCTAAATCACCACCACCCCCAATCCCTGGCCCACTGTCCATTCACTCCTCTCTGCTTGTCATCCTAAACTCAGGATCCCCTCTGACCTCCAGATCTGTGAGTTCCCAAGCCTCCTACCCTATACTATTCTGAGCATAAGATTTCCAGCATCTCTAGCAGGATGGTCTAAACCCAACCCTACTCCTATCTTTACAACCCCTGGCACCCAGTATCCCTCCCTGCTCCAGTCATCCCAAACTGACATGTGACTCCCCCAGACCCACGACACCCAGGCCCCAGAACCGACTTCACCAGGCCTGACTCTGATTCCCAGTGACTCTAGCGTTAATACATTAAATCTCCCACCCCGATCCTCAATCCCTGACCCCACTGTCAGTATCTCCTTTTCCTGTCGCCCAGGTTCCCGTCTGACCCCCAGACTCTCGAGTTGCCGGTCTCCCCCTTCCGCTGCCACCCTCAGATTCTCGGTCCCTAGTATCAAACGCCTAGCTTTCCGAATACACTAAGTGCCCCCTGCTCGGTCCCCCTATCCCCGACCACTTTGGTGATTACATTACTCCACCCCTGGCCCCTCGGCCCCCAGGCCCTGGTCTCCAGTCCCCACATCCGCGGCCTCCCCGTTTCTGACACCTTTGACCCCAGGCAGCCGCTTTGCTCCACACCTGACTCCCGTATCACCCCGAGCCAGGCTCTGACCTCCGACCTCCACTCCCATCCCTCGATTCCCCTTACCCTTCTGGATCCGCAGCTGCGCCGCCGACGCCTTCTTGCTGCTGCCCTTGGTGCCGCCCGCCGACTCCTCCTCCTTCTTCTGCTGCTTCAGCGAGAACAGCTTGATCATCCTGCCGCCGCCGCCGCTGCCGCCGCTGCGGGGCCCGGGACCCCGGCCACCCGGCCCCCCGCCGCCGCCCACGCCTTCTCCGCCACTCGGACCCGCCGCCGCGGCCTCTTAGGCTGCTGCCGCCGCCCGCCGGGCCTGCCGCGCTGCTCCGCGCCCACCGCGCGGCCCGCGTCGGCTCCCGTAGTCGGCTCCGGCCTGGCCCGGCGCCTCGGGCCCGCTCGGCGGCGCTCGGGCCTGCTCGGCTGTTCTCGGGATCACTCGGCCCCGCCCCCACCCGCCGCTCCCTCCTCCCGGCCGTCCGCTCCGGAGTCCTCAGGCCGTGTCCCTGGGCCTGGTCACTCGCTCTCTTCGCGAGGGCTCTGCGGCTCAAGGCGGAAGGGGGAGGCGGGGGCTGCGGTGGCCGTGTACTAGACAGGAGGGCCGGCTTCCGTGGCAGCAGCGGCTTCGGCGCGGAGGTCCGCAACGGCGTCGGGCGCCCCACCGCTTCGGCTATTTCCGTCGCCTGCCCGCTTCGGCTCTTCCCGTCCGGCCTGCGCTGTGCGCTTGCGCAGCCGCCGCCACCGCCCCACGTTGCTCCGCGCTGGGGCTTGGGGGTCGAGCTCCTTCGGCTTGGCTCGGGTATTTCCGTTCTTGCAGGCCGGGCCGGTCACTTCCGGGGACGCCCGCGAGTCCAGGGAGGAGGGGGGTGGCGGTGTCGCCGCCATATTTAAGTGGGGCAGATGTGGGCCGCCTTACTTGCGGGCCGCCATGCCCACTCGCAGTCGTGCGAACGGCGGCGCAGGCGGGCCAAACGAGGGGCTTGTCCCCAGGGGCCACAGACAGAGGCAGGGTTAGGGTCAGAGCCCGAGCAAGGCCAGGAGCGTGGCCTAGAGTCTGTGACCCAGAACCTTCGGTGTCCCATCTCAGGCCCAGAGAACCCGCTCGCAGAGAGTCTGGTTGAGGTAAAGTAAATAAAACATGTATTGTGTCAGAGCGTAGTATAACATTGGAGGTTTACACGATTTTACACACTTGGGGGCAGCCCTCCGTGCGGGTCCAGTTTCCCCGCGGGTCTAGAATTCCCCCGGGGCGACCTCCGGCCTTCCGCCGTCTGTTTGCGCGAGGTGGGCGGAGCCAGTCCCCCCCCCCCCCCCCCCCCCCCCCCCCCCCCCCCCTGGGCGGGGGGGGGGGGGGGGGGGGCGCCCCCCCCCCCCCCCCCCCCAATCGTAGCTCAGCGTGTGTCGGAAGGCGGGAGCAGGCGGCGCGGAGCGGCTCTGAGACTTCAGGCTGTCACCAAGGACAGCGTCAGGCGGTGAGCGGCGCCACGAGGGCTGGTCGGGGCGGGGGCCGGGCCTGAGGGGCAGCCGGGGCTCTGCCCCTCAGCCTTCCCGCGTCCGAATGAGGCTCCTGCCGCACGCCCCATCCCGTCGCTCAGGCGACGTGCCACCGTCTTCTGGAGCACCGTGGGAGTAGTCCCGGCAGCCCGGTTGGGCCCGCGCTGGTGGTGGGCAGGCTCAGCCCATGGCCTCCTCTTGGCGACCCCGGGCCGATCCTCACCCCAGAAAGTAACCTCCACCTTTTCGGGCCATGGTTTGGTGTCCCTGCCGACCCCAGCCTTCTCCCGGGTACCCTTGGCGTCCTTGGGCTCCGTGGTCTCAGATCCCAGTCGTGGCTGTGCAGCCGTTCCCTTTTCCTCCCGCTTGCATTCAGTTTCTGCCGTTCCAGAAGCCCCCCTTCAACCTTCTGGTTGTCCTCGCCCCACACTGTCGGCTTCGTTGACTTCCTTGAGAGCTGTGTGCTGGAGAGGTGCTGGGGTGAGGCTGAGCGATCTGAAGCTGCAAAAAACCGCAGGTTTGGGGCGGATGAGACTGCAACCATCCTGGTGTTCTCAGGCTTCAGGCATGACTGGTCCTGGGACGCGGAGGACTCTTCCAAAGTTAGTTTTCCTCTTTCTCTCTGTTCTTCTCATCTGCTCTACTCTTGGTGATTATCTTTGTACAGGACGTGAGGGTTGGTGACCATCCTGCAGTTTCCAACCAAAGTCTCAGGATGGTTTTTACTGGCCAGCCTGGTTCATGTATCCATCCTCAGGTCAGTTGCTGAGACCCTTCAGCTAAAGTCCCATCTCGGGATAGAGTATTCATCCCCTGGAGAGGTAACAGTACACAGTTAGACTTGTGTGATCTTTGATCTTGTGGTTTCCCCACTGTGCAGTGGGGAAGATTTGATCATGAAACAAAATGCTAAGCAAAGGGGGCCACAGTGTCTGGTCCGAGGAAGAGGGGATGGCATAAGTCAGGCAGGCGCCTGGGTTGGAGGTGGTGCAGCTAAGCTTGTCACCTTTGTGCTCACTCGAGTGGCAGAGAGGCCCAGGTGGTTTGGGTGGTACAGGTGCTTGTGGCCCTTGGGCCTGCTGCCTGTTAGTAGGCCTCACAGTTGCTTAACACGTGCAAAGGCCCCGAGGGAAGCTGGGGCCAGTGCTTTGGAGGGACTGGGCAGAGGACCGGGCAGAACCTGGTGGGTGGGTTGTGAGGGTGAAAGTGCACCTCCGATTGTTAGCCTAGCTTCTGGGTCCTGCCACTGTGAAGAAAGGTCTGTCCAGGGAATGAGGGAGTAGGAGTGGGCAGGGCAGGGAGGCTGAGTGCTGTGGGCCTCCAGGCTGGAGGTGGATGGCTAGAATCAGAGCAGTGCTGATTGGTGGAGACAAGTGGATAGATTTGGGAGGCTGGGGTGCTGATGAGAATAACTGGATGGATGTGGCATAGGGCAGCCAGGTGGGCTTGGAAGTGGACAACATGGACTCGGACACAGATAGTCCGGGGACAGGCTGGCTGGGCAGTGTTGTAGCTTTCCTAGATGACCAGTACGTAGGTATTCCTCTCCTGGGTTCTTCTGTGGCTCTGGCCAAGTGGTCATTCTGTCCAAGCCCTCAGTCTTGATGATCACATGGTAACACTTGGGTCTTGACATGTAGCTGTGTGACTGTATTGCAGAGGTGTCCCTGGCCAGCTGCAGAAATGAATGGGTGGCCCTCACATAGCTGTTCACGTTGACTTCTCAAAGGGCTGTTTTGGGATGTGGGTCCATGGACTTCTCAAGGATTTGGGTGTGGGGTCCCATCCGGATGTCTCCATGCTTTTCATGTTTGTTGTAATTTTTCCTGTGTGGAATTTCATGTTTTTATGTAGTTGTATCTGCACAGATTTCATGATGAACATAAAGATGACCAAAGATGAGTTTTCTTTATTTCAGATTATAAGTCACACGTTATTTAAAAAAAAATCCACATGACAGGATTTTCCTCCAACCTGAGACACCACTAGCTACTGGCCACCTGTGTTCATTCATGTGACTTCCCTGATCTGATTCTTCAGCCCCTTCTTGTCTTCCTCTTCCCTCTGATTCTACGTATCCCACACCAGGTTTCTCAGAACCCTTTGTGACCAGAGAACTGAGTGCTGTCAAAGGGCCCAGGGGACCCCCACCCCAACCCCCACCCCCAGCTTCCCAGCCCTGATCTTGCCACACAGGAGTGCCTCTGCCTGGGGAAGTGGCTGACCTGCCGGAGGTAGTAGATGCCAAGAGTGATTCTGGTTGTGGCTGGGGCTAGGCTACTGGGGAGGGGGAAGGAGAGGGGTAGAGTTGGGGAGGAGGGGGGCTGAGGCTGGGAGTGGGCCTTCTCTCGCATGTTGGTAGGAAGCCTCTGGCTCAGGGTGCTTGTCTTTTCCTGATACCAGGGCCCAAGTCTTGTGGGGACCGGGGTGACTCAAAGTGGTAGGTGAAATTCCAGCTGCACGGAAGGGCTATTCCTGGAACCCTCTAGGCCTCTAGACCAAGAGCAGGCTGACACCAGCCTAGGGTGAGGTTTAAGTCCCAAGCCCGACCCTGCTGCATGAAGACCCCCTTTTTGGAACTGCCTTTCACTCACAGTCTCTGGTACTTCCGGCATCCAGTGGGGGAGTGGGGGGCCGTGTCAAGGCCCCAGTGGTAGGATGGAAGGGGAGGACAGAGCAAAAGCAGCAGTGGCACAGGAAGAGGTGGCAGGGGTCCAGAGGTCCCGCCCTCAAGTCTGTAGGACTCTGACCTGGAGCTGCCAGTGTCTGTCCACCTGCATGTCAGCAGCTGGTGTGTCCTGTGAGTAGTTACTGAACACACATGACGGAGACCTTCCAGTTGGAGGGTACTCAGGGCTTGTGCCTGGGGCCAGGGAGGGAAGAGAACAGCCCACTACGGCACCTGGAGGGCTGGGGAACTGGCCTTGCCTTGCCGCCAGCTTTGGTTCTCAGACCGGCTGGAGTCTGCGGGAACAGAGGAAAGTCTTCTAAGAGTAGATTCCCACTTAAAACCTTACAGCTTTTACAGCTAAGATATGGCTTCCTCGGTTTTATAAACATATAAACTCAGGCTGGCGGTGGCCTCATGGGCACCCATTTGATGCTTTAGCACCTGATGATCTTGGCTGGCTGGCAGGGCGGTGCTCTCCAGGTCCTCCCCTGGCCTTTGGCTTGGCCAGCGGAGAGGTGGGTCGAAGGCAAATAGTACAGGAGCCCCGCTGTAAGGGGACGTCCTGCAGACAGGGGCAGGCCCTGCTAGGGGCCACATCTGCCGGGAGTCCTGGGTCTTGCAGGAGGCACGTTGTTACAGAGAAGGTCCTAGACCAGTAGCATGGGCTGAGAGGGGTCCCAGCGAGTGGGCAGACGGTGGGTGCAGACCTAGACGGAGGTTCTATAGTTTATTGAGCACCTACTGGGAGCCAGGCCCTAAGAGAGCTGGCTTGTACCGACGCGATCACGGGTCTCAGCAACCCCGTGAGGTAGGTGTTCCACACACACCCTGCCTCCAATGGTGGACAACGGTGGGGCCATGTGCTCCGGCTACTCTGCACTGTGCACACGCTGGTGCTGAATGAGCTTGGTGCTCTGGTGGAAGCGGCGGCCACAGTCCTGGCAGGCAAAGGGCTTCTCGCGCCGGTGGGTGCGCAGGTGCTGTGTGAGCGTGGGCCGCTGGCGGAAGGCCTTGCCGCACTCTGGGCAGGCGAAGGGCCGCTCGCCCGTGTGGATGCGCCGGTGCTGCGTGAGGTTGGCATGCTGCCGGAAGCGCTGGCCGCACTCGGGGCATGGGAAGGGCCGCTCGCCCGTGTGGATGCGCTGGTGCTCGGTGAGCCGGGAGACCTGTGTGAAGCCCAGGCCGCACTCGCGGCAGCGATAGGGCTTCTCGCCTGTGTGCGTCCGCTGGTGGCGCGTGAGCTTCAAGCGCTGGCTGAAGCACTGGCCGCACTCGGGGCAGGCGAAGGGCTTCTCGCCCGTGTGCACGCGCAAGTGCTGCGTGAGCGTGGGCCGCTGGCGGAAGGCCTTGCCGCACTCGGCACAGGCGAAGGGCCGCTCGCCCGTGTGGATGCGCCGGTGCTGCGTGAGGTTGGAGCGTTGGCGGAAGCTCTGGCCGCACTCGGCGCACCGGAAGGGCCGCTCGCCACTGTGCACGCGCCGGTGCTGCAGCAGCACTGCGCGGCGCCCGAAGCGCTCGCCGCACTCGGCGCAGCCGAAGCACTTGTCGCCCGTGTGCACTGCCTGGTGCTCCAGCAGCACGGCGCGCCGCGTGAAGGTCTGGCGACACTCGCTGCACGGGAAGGGACCAGGGGGCTCGGGCGCTCCGGGAGGAGCGGGGGGCGCGGCGCTGGGGCCCGGCGGGTCGCCGTGGATGCGCTGGTGCTGCAGCAGGTTGGAGCGCTGGCGGAAGCTCTGGCCGCACTCGGTGCAGCGGAATGGCTGCTCGCCCGTGTGCACGCGCCGGTGCTCCTCCAGGCGCGCGCTGCGGACGAAGCCCTGGCCGCAGTCAGCGCACACAAAGGGCCGCTCCTCTGTGTGCGTGAGCTGGTGGCGCAGCAGGTGTGAGCTGCGGCTGAAGCTGCGGCCGCACTCGTTGCACACGAAGGGCCGCTCTCCGGTGTGGATCTTCTGGTGCCGCAGCAGGTTGCTGCGCTGGCTGAACACCTTCCCGCACACATCGCAGCGGCCCCCTCGCTCAGCTCCGGCCCCTGTGCCGGGGCGCCCCCGAGCCCGGCTGCGACCCCTGGGGGCACGCCAGCTCGCCGAGGCCAGTCCGCGGCCCATGCCCTGGCGGGCATCCTCCGTGGGGTCCAGCTCACCTCCCAGGTCGCTGGAGAGCACTAGCACGTGTGAAAAGCCAGCTTCGTGGGAGGCTGACTTGAGTTGGCCTGTGAGGCTGGCCACACCGAGGTCCCAGGGCAGATGGACGTGGGGGCTCACGATGTCTGGGTCCACAGAAATGCTGTCCATCTGGAGTGTAAACCCTGCATGGCACAAGGGGATCCACTCATTCATGACAGAGAACCCGCTGGTGCCCAGAGACACTCCAGCCCTGGCGAAAGGGTGTGAAATGGAGCGACCTAAAACTGTCCAAAGAGGCAGACAGAAGTCACCTGGGCAGGGGCACGGGTTCTGTCTGAGCAGGCTTCTGAAGGCGGTAAGGATGGGACAGACAGGTGGAAAACTAAAAACGGGGGACCGGCTTTCCAGGTGTGGCATAAGTTTGCAAAACCGCCTTTCCGGAAGGGCTGTAGTGCAAAGGTGCCCCTTGCACTGGGCAGGTCGGTGATGTTGGTTCCCACAGATGCGGAGAAGTGGGTGGGTTTGAGGGAGGCTAGAAGTGGAGCGTACAGGCGGGAGATTCCGGCACCAGGACTTCTGTCTGCTGGGCCGTGCCTCTGATGCCTGCGGGGCTCCTGCGGTGCCGCTGAGACCTTGTGCAGCCACTGGGGCACAGGAGTCTCACCCTGTCTGTAGGGAAGTGTGGACGTGGTGCCGTGGCACTTACAGGGCACACGGAGCCCTGGGCCTGCCTGTGATCAGACAGGGGTGGGCGTCTGGCTCAAAGGAGCAGGTTCCAGCCAGGCTGTGAGCAGTCCATCCTTAGATGCTGGAGGAGGGAGGAGATGGAAGCACGGCACAGAGGAGGAGGGGGTTACATCAGGGACACAGAGAGGGGAACAGGGGTTTCAGGGATGACAGAAAATCTATAAGCTGCCAAGGAAAATGCAGATAAATTCTACTGCATCAAAGGAAATCATTTGTGCTCAGCAAAACCCTCAAGAGTCAAAAGATGAATGACAAACTGAGGAACCCTCCAGAGGCAAGGGTCTAATTAACCAAAGTAAGAGCAGCAATCAGTCAGGAGGAAAGAATGTGGGCAGAAGACTGGAAAAGGAAAGAAATGTCACTGATGCTTAAATTCCCTAAAACATGCTTAGTTCCCCCCATAAGAAAACTGCACGTTAGGGCCATACTCATCTGCAGTTCCACATCCTTACTCCAGAACCCAAGTGTCTGTGTGCATTGCTGGTGAGCACAGACAGAAGTTGGTGTCGTCAAGTACATCAAACAATAAATTTCCCGTAGGCTAATCCAATGATTCCACTTCTAAGTACTTCTCCACCAGTTGTGTTCCTCCCTGTGTGAAATGACGGGTATAGTGAGAGAGTCAATTCCTAGGCAGGTTGATAAGAAGTCTAGGGGTCCGCATGGAGAGAGGGGTCTGGAATTCTCAAGGAGGCAGAAAGGACAAAATTTTTTCCCTCTACATTCCTTAGGATTATATAACAATAATGTATCCTGCTTGAGGACAGTCTCTGGAAAAAATCTGGCTAATTCTGTGATCTCAATATGTAAATCATGGGAGTAGGTCTGGTGAGGCCTTTACAACCTCTAGACATTTTTGATTCACTGTAATAACTAATTTGAGAGTATATAATTCCAGTGCTAAGACTAGCAAGGGGGTACTCTTTCAACCCCCTTCTGATGTCCATGTCAGAAGCTCTCTCTATCTCCTTTATACTTGAATAAAACTTTATTACACAAAAGCTCTGAGTGACCCAGCCTTGTCTGTGGCCCCGGATTGAATTCTTCTCCTCCAGAGGCCAAGAACCCCGGTGTCTTTGCGTGATTCAGCAACAACCTTTCAATAGGAGGGTTCTCAGTTCTCACTGAAAAATAACTCAAAAGAGTGTCAGTGGGAACCTGGATGGGTAAACAGGTGTGTCGTGGGGAGCTGTCCAAAGAGGAGGGCGCTCACTGCTGTGTGTTCAAGTGGGAAGATGCACGAAAAATGTCAGGCGAGGAACAGGGTGAAGATTAAGCTTCCATGTGTGTTTTAAAGACGGCAAATGAGTATGCATCCACATTTGTGTTTGCTTTCCTGCGCACAGAATCTTTCTGTAAGTCCATACAAAAGACCGGTGCTGCTGGCTGTTGGGGTGCAGGACCGTGTGACTCAGGCAGGGGAGGGGCGCTCCACTGTATATGCCCTTGGGCCTTCTGAATTTTCTAACGTGAATGCTACCTATTCAGAATGTTCTGATGAAAACACTGGCTGCACTGATGTTCCGTGGAGGGCAAGGGGAGCAGCCAGGACACCCGGTGCGGAGCCCACAGTGGCTGAGGGACCTGGTATTTGAAGCAGGGGCCATAGTTGTCTGTGGGTGAGTGCAGCCCGAGGAAAGATGGGACTGCAGAGAAAGGACCTGCGGAGGAGCTGTAGGTGGAACCGCCAGTGTGGCTGGAGAGAGCGGAGGCTGCGCTGTGCTGAGAGAGGCAGGGCGCTGGCTGCCCAGTAGGGCCCCCAGCTGAAGGCTGAGACAGCGGAAGGGGTGGCTGCCAGACCTCCTCTCAGCTTCAGTATGCAGCACTGACAGAACATAAGAGAAGAACCTTAAAAATACCTGGGGCAGCTCCAAGACAAGAAAGGACCGTCCAGAGCTTGTGCACCGTGCTTGAAAGTGGTAAGGCTGTAGAGACTGGGGGCCGAGGCCAGGCTCTGCCGTGAAGCTGGGGGTTGAGGACTTGGCCTGGGTGAGCTCATTCCACCCACAGACCTTTGGTGTGGGTGAGCCTGCAGAGGGATCTCCACTGAACAGCTGGGGGCCCAGGTGAGCCTTCCAGTTCAGAGTCACGATGGACAAGGACACCAGGTGGGCAGGGGAAGCTGACTCAAGCTGAAGCTGGGCTACCTCAGGGAACAGCGCTGGGCCCTCTCTGCACACAATTCTGAGGAAATGGAGGATGCGGGCAGGCATTGCAGTAGCTCTGATTTCTGGATCTCTTCTCCCATCCTGGCAAAAAGCTGGGTTGAGGGTGTGCGCCAACTTTGAGGAAGTCGAGGGGGTAAGCGAAGCCACCCAGGGGACTGAGATGCCAACCTGTCTCCTAGCCGGGATGCAGGCAAGAGGCTAGACATGCCTTCTTAGGGCACTCAGAGGAGAGAACTGAAGACCCTCACAGCAAGGGTGCCGCCTCCACGCAGCCCAGCCAGGGTGCCCTATGACTCCTTCAGTGGCATCCACGGTTGCTCCACCCACCTACACATGTCTCCCAAGAAGTGGGTCTCTGTGGGGAGCAAACTCTTCATCTCTCCTAGCCGCCCTCTCTCACCTGCCAGAGAGATCAGAGAGCACACTGGGAGAAAGCTTGAAGACAAGTCATCATTTATTGGGCTCCAAAATCACTGTGGATGATAACTGCAGCCATGAAATTAACAGACACTTGCTCCTTGGAAGGAGAGCTATGACAAACTTAGAAAATGTATTAAAAAGCAGAGATACCACTTTGCTGACAAAAGGTCCATATAGCCAAAGCTATGGTTTTTCCAGTAGTCATGTATGGATGTGAGAGTTGGAACATAAAGAAGGCTGAGCACTGAACAACTGACGGTTTTGAACTGTGGTGTTGGAGAAGACTTGGAGAGTCCCTGGGACTGCAAGGAGATCCAACCAGTCCATCCTAAATGAAATCAGTCCTGAATATTCATTGGAAGGACTGATGCTGAAACTGAAGTTTGGCTTCAGTTTGGCCACTTGATGTGAAGAACGGACTCACTGGAAAAGACCCTGATGCTGGGAAAGACTGAAGGTGGGAGGAGAAGGGGGCGACAGAGGATGAGATGGTTGCATGGCATCACCGACTGAATGGACATGAATTTGTGCAAACTCCTGGAGACAGTGAAGGACAGGAAAGCCTGGCGTTCTGCAGTCCATGGGGTTGAGAAAAGTCAGACACAACTTAGCGACTGAACAACAACAAATTATTACCCTCAGAGAAATAAGGAAAGATGTCACAACTGTAAGAACAGAAAGTGGCTTAAATAAGTATTCAGGGAAAGAAGACACTGATGGGAATTGAAACTCTACTAGCAGATGTGAAATCTCAAAAGGAGAATCTGGAGGATATCTGAAGAAATTTTCTGGAAGATAGAGCAGAAAGAAAGGGATGGGAAATTGCAGAGAACAGAACACTGGAGCATTTGTCCTAGAGTCCAATAACTGAGAAACAGGCATTCTAGAAACAAGAGAACAGAACAATGAAGGGGAAGGAACTCAAAGAAACAATTTAAGCCACCTTCCCACAATTGAGAAATTGAATTTAAAGTTAAACAGCCTTACCAACAGTGGTGATAAAAAAATGTTTTGACCCAGTTTTACAATGTTTGGAGACTGAGTCAATAAAAAGAACTCTTCATCCAGCCAAAATTCAGTGTAATGTGGAGTGTTAGACGAATGTGTTTTAAGTATGTAACACCTCTCAGAACTTTACCTCCCGCTCCAGAGTTCACAGGAAGGTCCACCAGAACACAGGAGTAAACCCAGAAGTGGAGGGGCCCAGGAAATGGGATGAAGACGAGACAGGGCCTGGATGATGGTGGCCCATCGCAGGCGTGTGACCGAGGTGGACCGTGCAGGGCGTCTGGCCTGAGAGCTTGGGCAGTTGGGTGAGACACTGTGCTGTCGTGCCCAGTCCCCACCTGTGTGTAGGTCCCTCCTATCTGTCCACCCTGCTGGCCTGCTGTCCAGTTGGTGGGACGCAGGCCTGGAACCTGGGGGCCATCCAGGATGCCAGGGCTGGGAGAAGAAGTGGGGAACGCGAGTCCTGCTCTCAGGAGGGTTTACGGGGCCAGGAGGTTAATGGAGGGCTTGGCTTTAGAGGGCAGGAGATGCTGAGGCAGGCTGAACACTGCAGGGGCTGCCCAGGCAATGAGGGCGCATAGGTGACGCTGCAGAAAAGGGGCCCTGTGTTACTCACCTGGGGAGAAGATGCCCCCAGCTTCCTCCTGCCACAGGGCCCCGTGGTGCTGCCTCCAGGAGGAACCCTCAGGGCCAGGCTCACTATGGGGGGAGGCCTGGTCCAGCACCACGCCACAGTCCTAAAACCACAGTGGTCACTGCTGGTCTGTGTAGCCAGGCCCACCCGGGAGAGACCTACCCGGCCCCTACCCAGCCCCACCCAGCCCCACCCGCTGAGGCTCCCAGAGCAGGGACTCACCCGGGCCTGGTCGGGGAGCAGAGCAAAAGGGGTCCCCTGCAGGCTGCTTAGAGGCTGAGGACGCAGCAGCTCTGGAGAAGGAGGGTGCGGTCAGGAAGCTCCAGGGTGCCCCACCCCGCTGCCCTCCTCAGTGCTGTGGCAGGTGCCAGGATCCGGTGGGGTGGGACCTGGGGCTGGTGTGGCAGGGGATCTCAGGACTCACAGGAACGCGGTGTGGGGGCATATCTGGCACCTGCCCGGGAGGCGGAGGAAAGAAGGGCACCCCCCAGCACTTGGAGCCCGCCCCCCCTCCCCCCAATGCTCCAGTCTGATGTCTGGTCTGCAGCAGTTGGCTAAACCCCCCAGCCCCGCAGACCTCCTCGGGGAAGTCTCCCATACACGGGAATCCCAGGAGCCAGTGCCATGCTGAGAACATGCAAGGAGCCACAGCTGTGGCAGGCTTGGCCCACAGGGAAGAATGGCCACCACTGGCTGGGTAGGATGCAGGGGCTGCCGAAGCAGAGGGCACATCTCCTGCTCTTACCTGGCTCCTCGGTAACCTCGGACTCCTCTTTCACCCGCAGGGCCAGTGCTGACTGCTCCAGGGCCCCAGGGGGCATCTCCAGCCCAGGTTCTGGAGTCTCAGGTGTGGGCTGAGGGAGGGCCTGGAAGTTGGGGGGCTCCGTCCTCTCCGAGAGCACCTCCTGACCTTGCACCTGGACTGTGACCTGGGTAGTTGCCCCCCATCAGGAGCTCAGGTAGGGAGCTCCCCGGCCTCCACCCTCTCGGGATCCCAGGGGTACTGACTCGGCCTCTGAGGACCCACGGCCCCCAGGGACTGACAAGGAGGGCAGGGATGCCCTGCAATTGCTCTCTTCTGCCGACACTGCCCGCCTCCCCACCCCCCCAACCCTGCGGCCTGAGTCCTGACTCCAGCTGATAGAGGGCTGGCGTCAGAACCGCGGCCACCCTGCCACAGGGTCTGCTGCAGGTGACCACTTGCAGACCGCGGGGGGCTAGCGTCCTGCTGAGCAGGGTGCGCCCAGGATGAGGCGGAGACCCCAAGCCTCTGACTCACCCATCTGCGGGGCCCTCCTGGCTCCCGGCGGAGGCCCTCGACCAGGGCCGCGGCCTCCTCAGGGCTGCCTGGCTGTTGTCCTCGCACGCGGGCCTGGATCTCGGGGGGTAGTGCACCCAGGAACTGCTCCAGCACCAGCAGCTCCAGCATCTGCTCCTTTGAGTGCGCCTCGGGCCGCAGCCACTGGCGGCAGAGTTCACGGAGCCGGGCCAGCGCCTCGCTGGGCCCCGCGACCTCCTCATAGCGGAAGCGCCGGAAGCGCTGCCGTGCCGCCTCTGGGCCGGGATCCCAGGCTACGGCTTCACCCTCCCCCTCAGAGTCCTCTAGCTTCACCGTAAAGGGCCCCTCATCTTCTAGGGATGCGCGGCCCCGGGAGCCCAAAGCTGCCGGCCTCATCGGAAAGACCAGGCTGGGGCTCTTGAGGCCAGTGTCCACCTCTAGGGAGGAGCACGCGGAAGCTGCTGCGATGGGGACAGTGGCGTGCCGCTCAGGCCGGAGGCTGACGCATGGGGCCGGCCAGCCCTCGCTGAACCCCTCTAGCTGGGCGTGTGCAGTCTCTGGTAACCTCCTGTTCCTGGGCTGGTTCTCAGGCCCAGAAGGCTCCTCCTCTGCCCGCTAAATCCCACCCGTCTACACGCAGAGCCTGAGCCCTGCCCTCACCCCTCTCCCTGCAAGAGAGATACCTAAGCCTACGACCCCCGCCGCTGGGCGTCCGCACCACCGCCACCCCGCCCCCGCCGGCCCATCACTGCGCCATCCACCCTCCTGCGTGTTTCTCCGACTGTTGCCCCCCAGCGTGGTTTCATAGGGCATGCCCCCTCCAGCGGCCCCAGCCCACACCTATGCGAGGCCCACTGTAGGGCACAGCACTCTGACGCCATCCTCCCCCTATCCAGCCCCCTTTTGTGAGCCCCATTATCTCCTCGACCTCCTGACTCAGGTAGGGCTAGCGGGTGATGGCGTTTCAGAGAGGGATGCCAGGGGCCCCAGACCGCTGGCCTCGGAGCTTGCGAGGAGAGCCGGAGATCCAGACCCAGCCTGTTTGCCACGTAATCATGCCATGTCGCTGGTGCCGCTGTGAACCTCCGCTCCCCGGTCTGCAAACGGGGGCGACCCCCGCCCCACTCGCGCTGCTCTTGCAGCTGAAGGTACGGTGCGAGTTTTGGAAAGAAACCGGAGTTTTATTACGTTTGATTTCGAGGCCGCCCGATCCCGTGAGTCTGACCTTGGCTCCTTGAGGCTCCAGGTCTGCCTGAAACCCCAGGGGAAGGCTGGGCCTCCGCGACCCTGCCGGCCCTGCGCAGCTTTCCGAACTACATCGACCAGGAGCCCAGGCGGGCGGTGCTTGCCTCAGGGAGCCAGGGCAGATCCGGGTGCCGCCATCGCAACCGGGCGGGGACTCCAGGCTCTGTCGCCGTGGCAACCCGCGGTGACTGCCGCGCCGCGCGGGACAACCCCGGGCCCGTCTGCAGGGAGCGCTAGGACCCTGCCCCGCGCCCCGCAGGGCTGCCGTCAGGGTCCCTGCCCGAGTCTTCCCGCCCCGCCCTCACCTCAGCGCTCTGCGGGCAGCTCCGCGCTCCCGAGCATGCGCACTCGCCGACCTCCCCTCCCGGCCAGACTATAGCTCCCAGAATGCTCCGCGCAACAGCACACGCGCCGCCTCGCAGCCCCGCCCCGCCCCACCCCGCCTCAGTTTCCACTCTCGCCTGTTTCCACGCTCGCCTCAGTTTCCACCCTCCTCCCGCTGTGATGCCGGGCAGTGTTTTTCCGGACGGTCGGACCACTCTTGGGGCCGTCTCTCTCCGCTCTCCCAGCCTCACTTTCAGGCGTCCCGGCACCCGTCGACGCAAGCAAGCTTCTCAGGGGGAAATGCGCCCAGCACCTTCTTCCGGGCAACGCGTGCCCTCCCAGCAAGTCTCCCAGAATTCTCTATGGGGCTTCCAGGAGTTAGGGCTCTGCACCAATCACGGCCCTCGCTAGGACGCACTCAGCCCCCGTCTCCATAGCAACTCCCTGCCGAGACTGGGTCACCCCTTCCTCCGCCCTGGGGACCGCAAGCGAGGCTCCCATTTTCGCCCCGCAGAGAGCCGGGCCCCGGGGCCGAGCCCGAGCGGTGTGGTCGGTTGGCCTTCCGCGCGCGCGCGCGCGCGCGCGCGCGCGCGGCCCGTTGACGCTCTTTTGTTGTCATCGGCGGTAGGCGGGCCCCGGGCGTCTCCACGGTAACCGGTGGGCTGAGCAGGTGGTTTCCAGGGCAACCGCGTGTACCGCCTGGCGTCTGAGAGGATGGGAGAGGTGGGGTGAGGGTAGAGATGCTGAGCGAGCGAGACAGCGAGGAGAGTGAAAGTAAGTGAACACATAGTGACAGAGACGGGCAGGACAGACAGCGTAGAGGGCTTTCTACTCTCAGAGACCTAGATCAGAGAGTCAGGGCTGGTAAGGCGTGTGTCAGAACAGTTAACAAGAGGGAGAGAAATCAGGGCCGGGATGGAGAGGAAAGGAGAGACAAAGGGTGAATCGATTTACAGCGAGACGTGCAGATCAAGAGATTCAAGTGACAGACGAGAATCAGGAGTACAGAAGCAAGAGGAGAGATGGGGACAGAAATTGGAGATAGAGTGAAATGGGTCGAGAGTTTTCAAGGGTTCAGAGAAGGGTGACAGCAAGAAGAGAGACAGACGGGGCAGGAGGGACACTTGTTAAGGAAATTTACCCAAAACTTGTCAATAAGAGAAAAAAGATGGCTGGGAGTCCTAGCACCGTTTCTAATAAGACTGCTTCAGGTTGTCTGATTCCCTAAGCGAAGCAACTCTTTTGATCAGAGTTCAGATACTGTGACGTTAGATGCTAACTTGTAAACGGTTGATAGGCTGTAAATGTTTTCTGTCCAGTAGAGAAGGGTACCCCAAGTTTGTTTTTTTTTAACCACACTGTAGGACACTAAGATGCCTGCCCACTCCTATGTGGGACACCACCAATCCAACTTTGCGCTATTATTTCAGTGTTTGTTCTTTCACCTTCTCTGTTGTTTCTTCTCTCTCACCTTCCCAGAACCACCTGTGTCATCCTGCTAGTTCCCACCGGAGGTAAATACCTATTTGACACATGTTCACTGCGTTTGTTTTTAGTGGTTTCAAAAATTAAAATTTTGACAGTCTGAAGGCAACCATTTCTCCCCGAATGTGGAACAGATAGGAAGAAAGAGAAAACAGTGAGACAGACCCAGGGAAGGAAGGCGGTACGGATGATGGAAAGAAAGAGACCAGGTCCCGGCTCAAAGGCTCCAATGTGCCTCTCGGTGAGCTGGGCCCCAACTCATCCCGAATAGGGAATGTGAGCCTCACCCAGGCCTGGACCAGAGCGGCTGGTTCAGTCCATGGAAGACTACTGGGAGTCACAACCAAAGAAATTCTGTGAGTGCTGCAGGTGCTGGATAGTGGACAATAGGCCTAGTGTTTACTTTCTTGAAAAAGGAAAGAATCATAAGGAAAATGTGGCAAAGAGGATATGTGAGGTTAAACAGGAAAGCCTGGAGAAGGGAAAGGAAGAAGAAAAAGCATCAAAGGAATTTGCTGCAGTGGAGGTAGCTGTCCTGAAAGGATACCAACAAGATTTGAAAAGGTTTGACTCAGAGTCAGAAATTTTAGAGCCAAGCATATTGTTAGTGACCAGTGCTGTTCCATTCATCTCTGCATCAAATCAGCAGGAAGTCAAAAAAGACCCTTCAAAGGGCAAATGGGCAGAATGAGTTATCTCTCAGGGTTACCATTTCTGTTATGATCTTATCACAGGAATACCTCAGTGGGAAAAACCTGAAGGATTTCAAGGAAACTTAAAAAAGCAGCAATGAAGACTGGGTAGAAGGATTAAGTGAAGATGGTTATACATGTTATTATAACACAGACACAGGGGAATCCAGATGGGAAAAACCTGATGATTTCATTCCATACTCTGGCGATCTCTTATCTAGTAAAGTCAATGAAAGTTATTTGGTACCCTGGAAGAGTCCAACTATCAGATTCACATAGTGACTGATGGAACAGGAAGCAAAAAAGGGAGGGGGTAAGGAAAGGTCTCTACAGCAATGCAAAAGCTAAAAATAAAGTTTAAGGAAAAAACTAAAAACAGTGATAAAGGTAGTGAACTGGAAACAGAAAGAAAAAAAAATCCCTAAAGGAAGAGTTCATGAGGTCTAAATGAAGAAAAATCCAAAGCTCATTAGAGGGAAAAAAAAGTGTGTGTGTGTGTGTGTGTCAGGGGCTTCCCTGTTGGATCAGTGGTGAATAATCTGCCTGCCAGTGCAGAAGACGGGGTTCGATCCCTGCTCTGGGAAGATCCCGTATGCTACAGAGCAGCTAAGCTCATGTACTCTGCAACTACAGAGCCTGTGCTCTGGAGCCCAGTAACACTACTGAAGCCCACAGCCCTGGAGTCCATGCTCCACAACAGAAGTCACCGCAATGAGAAGCCCACGCACTGCAACTAGAGAGGAGGCCCGGCTCTCGGCAACTAGAGAAAGGCCTGCGCGGCAACGAAGACCCAGCACAGCCCAAGTAAATACAATTAAAAAAAAAAATCAAGCCCATATGGAGAATGGGAAGAAATTAAACAAGATGTTGAGTCCCACGAGGAAGCAGATTTGGAATTTCAAAGTGCTGAAAATGGTATGTATCAACTTTGGAAGCTGATGTTGGTGGGGAACCCAAAGTGGTCTCCTGAAGTTTGTGCAAACTCATGTCCATTGAGTCAGTGATGCCATCCAACCATCTCATCCTCTGTCGCTCCTTTCTCCTGCTCTCAATCTTACCCAGCCTCAGGGTCTTTTCCAGTGAGTCAGCTTTTTGCATCTGGTGGTCAAAGTATTGGAGCTTCAGCTTCAGCATGAATCCTTCCTGTTAATATTCAGGGTTAATTTCTGTTAGAATTGACTGGTTTGATCTTGCAGTCCTAGGGACTCTCAAAAGTCTGCTACTGAAAGAATGTGTGCTGGGTCCATCTCCTCGCCGCTCAAAAGCCAATAAACAGGCCAGCTTGGTAGAAAGGTACGTTTGCTTTATATCCGATGCTGGCAACTGGGGTGGGGGTGGGGGGAAGGTGTTGGACATCTGTCCAAAGGCGGACTTCCGCCCCCAACAAGCAGGGGGCAAGAGCTTTTATAGACAAAGGAGGGGGGTGGCTACATGCAGAAATTGCACAGTCATCTCTAACAGTCATCTTCAAATTGGTCATCAGTGGTCTGACCAACATGATCTTGGTTGTTTTAGGTATAGTTAATCTTAAGTTCTAGGGTCCATTTATTCCCATTTCTTTGCAGCCAGTTCTTGGAACTGTGGCAGCTCATGTCGTGGGTGTAGTCTGGTCATTATGTAGTTCTTCCACCTGGTGTTTTGGTATCTATAAGACAGCTCACAGGATACGGCTCAGAATATTATTTATAAGCCTTGAGAAAGAAGGTCCTTGACTATGCTTAATAACTACATTATTATTTAGTCTCCTTTTCTTTCCTTTGTTTCAGCATTTCTCTCTTCTCTGATTAAACTTATTCTTTGACTAAAGTTTTCCACAGAAAAAAGGGCAGGCACAAGGACATCGTCGTGGTGGTGGTGGCAGCGGCGGCAGCGGCAAGGACCACATAATCCTGCTCCATTTCAAGTCTTCTCCCACACCAGAATTCGAAAGTATCAATTCTTCCTCGCTCATCCTTATTTATGGTCCTACTTTCACATCCATACGTGAATACTGGAAAAACCATAGCTTTGACCATACGGATCTTTGTCGAATTTTAAACCAGCCTTTTCACTCTCCTCTTTCACTTTCATCAAGAGGCTCTTTAGTTACTCTTTGCTTTCTGCCATTACAGTGGTATCACTGGCATATCTGAAGTTATTGATATTTCTCCAGGCAATCTTGATTTCAGCTTGTGATTTATCCAGCCTGGCATTTCACCAGTTACTAGCATGCATATAAGAAAATTACAGCTTATTAAAAACTTCATGAAAGAGGAAGAAAAAAAAAGAAAGTGACGGAAAGCAGACGGCAGACAAGACAGGAGAAGGAAATTAATAGGCAAGAAAGCCATCCTTGGACTGACAGGGCTTTGAGCTTCCCCGCTTGGACTTAGCGTTGGGCAGGCGCCTCACAGAACTACATTTCCCGTCAGGCCCTAGGCGACCGGGCATAGCCCCAGGCGCGCCGTGGGGGCGGGACCCACGCGGCCCCCTCCAATCCTGGTCGTCGCCCGGCAACCTCCGCCTCCGCCGCTAAAGATGAAGGCTGGGCTCGGCCGCCGCTGGGAAGCGGCGAATGAGGCCGGAGATGAGGGGGCTCTGCAGCCCCGTAGGGGCTGGCCCATGTTGCGGCCGGGAGGTGAGGGCGGTCGGCCGCGCGGAAGCCGCGGCTCCGGGAGAAGGGGCCGAGGCGCCCATACACTCGGTTCTCGTGGGGGGAAAGGAACGGACGCGCGGGGAAGGAGCCAATGGGAGTCGTTGGAAGCCCCGCCGCCTTCTGGGAAATGTAGTCTCGCGCCTTCCTTCCCGGCGGGCTTGGGGACTTTCTAGAGGGCGAGGGGGAGTTTAAAATTGTGGCTGAGCAGGCGAAGGCATCGATATGGAGAGAGAGGGACGGGCGCTTGACTTTTTTGGAATTCGGGGCCTTTTTCCTGGAAGCCTTCCCCATGCCCACCCTTCTGTACGCCAGGTGCAGCCCATGGGTTAGGGTTAGGTACTCTTCGTGGGTGCCACAGACACTCCCCCAAACACAAAGACCTGTCAGGCACCTGTCCTTGTTAATCACACGTATTCCTTCAAAAAACTTTTACTGTTTTGACCAGGTGCTACCTTCGCATGGTTTGAAATGCAGAAGGGACAAAGTGAGAAGTTGGCCTCCCTTCAGTGTACTTAATTTGATAAGTTAGAATATGACCATAGAATACCTCTAGAGTGCCAGACTCTCCCGCTGGGGACTCAGCGGAGTACTCTGTAGGTACAGCTCCTGTCCTGAGGCAGTGTGTGAGGGATGCATGATAAAGGTGGGGAGGGCTTCTCTGATCAGGTTACTTTTGAGCAGAGACCTGCAGAAGAGGGAATAAGCCATGCCTGTTCGAGGGAAGGGCGCCCTACTGTGGGCCAATGCCACAGTAACAAAGGCCCTGGGCTGGGGGTGCCCTTAGCCTGCCCTAAGGATGTGGTCATGAGTAAGCGAAGGAGAGGAGGAGGCTTAGAGGCCCTTGACAAAGCTGGTGATGACTGTGGCTTTGACTCGGGGTGGGAGGCCTGGGAGGACCCTGAGCAGAGGAGCCATTGGTTTTTTTAGGGGGGAGGGCAGCACTTTGCAACTTGTGAGGATCCTAGTTCTCCAGCCAGGGATCAAAACTGTGCCCCTGAAGTGAAAGCGTGGAGTCTCAACCACTGGACATCCAGGGAATTCCCCCCTGACTTGTGTGGAGAAGTTGGCTGCTGTGTGGAGAACCACCTTCTCTGTCCCCAGGTGCTCCACAGTGGTGGTGTGATTTAAGGAAGTTCCCTTCTGTGTTAGTTTCCTGTCATGGCTGTACCATATTACTACAGACTTAGTGGTTTCAAACAACACAAGTTTATTATCTTAAGAGTTTGGAGCTCCAAAATCTGCAGTGGGTCTCCTGGGCTAACATCAGGGTATTGGCAGGGCTGGTTCCTTCTGAAGCTCTAGGTTTCAGTGGTCACATTGCCTTTTCTTTTCTTTCTCACATTGTCTTCTGCGTGAGTGAAATTTTTTGCATTCTCTTACATGGATCCCTGATTACGTGTAGGGCCCACTTGGATGACCCAGGTCTCAAGATTATTGTTTTAATCACATCTGTCCCTTTTGCCTTGAAAGGTCATTTACTCATTGCTTCCTGGGATTAGAATGTGGATGTGTTTTTTAAGAGGCATTATTCAGTCTCTCATACTGAGTGAGAAGCATGGAGATCCTCCTGCTCATCAGTGTCTGGGAGGTGGATCAGGATTTCTAGACTTACTTTGCATTCCCTTATGGTTTCGAGAGTTTTGTTGGGGAAAGAGCAAAGTCTCCTGGCACATGTTTTTGTTTTTTTGGCATGCTCAGCCTCTTCATTTATTTTTTAATTAGAGGATAATTACAATATTGTGATGGCTTTTGCCAAACATCAACATGAATTGGTCATAGGTATACATATGTCCCCTCCTTCTTGAATGCCGCCCCATCACATCCCTCTAGGTTGTCACCAAGCACCGGCTTTGGGTTCCTTGTGTCTACATCAAACTCCCAGTGGCTATCCATTTTACATATGGTAATATATATACTTTAGTGCTAGTCTCTTAAATCATCCCACTCTTTCCTTCCTCCACTGTGTCCACAAGTCTATTCTTTATGTCTGTGTAGCCTTTGCTGCCCCCCCCCCAAACCTCTTTTTGATCTCATAAACGAAAACTAAGTGGAATGCTCCTCTGGTTGCAAAGGATGCTCAGAAGTGTGTATGCAGTTTGCTTCGCATTAGAGAGAGAAGGGACTGGATCTGCCTCCGAGGCAGTGGTCTGCAGGGCTGTGGGCTCTAGGTCAGAGCACGGAAGGGCCAGGCGGTGGTCTTGGCTCTCTCAGACTCACAGTAACTCCTGTGTGTTCCCCTCTTCAGGCAGAGATGGCGTGGCAGGAGAGGCCCAGGGGCCACTGTGGCAAGGCGCTGGGTACCGCTGACGGGCAGAGGGAAGAGAGCGTGTTGAAGTGCATGGCTCGGGGAGGCAGCCTGATGTCCCCCCAGCCGCAGGGCTTCGGAAAGGCGCCCCTTGGGCTTGGCTTCCGCCACAGTGCCAAGCGAGACCGGAAGTCCATCACCCTACACGTGAAGCTGGAGGTACTTTGGCGCTTTGAGGAGGGGGAGAAACTGACGCAGATTGCCCGCGCCCTGGGGCTGGCCACCTCCACGGTCGCCTCCATCCGTGCCAACAAGGACAGGATCCGGGCCAGTTCTCAGGCAGCCACGCCCGTCTGCACCACGTAGCTCACGCGCTGCCGGGGCGCACTGATGGGCCGCATGGAGCGCCTGCTGAGCCTGTGCATCGAGGAGCAGAAGCAGAAGCCCCTGCCAGTCAGCACGCTGCTCATCCAGCACCAGGCGCGCCGGCTCTTCGCTCAGCTGCAGCACGAGCAGGGCGGTGGCGGCCCGGCCGAGACCTTCGGGGCCAGCAACGGCTGGTTTGCCCGGTTCAAGGGGCGCCACAATGTGCTGCTGACGGACGAGCCCGCCGTGGCCGACGCCCAGGCTGCTGCATGCTACCCGGCGGTGCTGTGCGCCATCCTGGAGGAGGGCTGCTACTCACCGCGACAGGTCTTCAACGTGGACGAGACAGGCCTGTTCTGGAAGCGGCTGCCTGAGCACATGCTTCTGGCGCTGAAGGGGACAGCTGGGCCCGGGCCCAAGGCCTCTAAGGACCACCTGACCCTGCTGCTCGGTGGTAATGCGGCTGGTGACTTCAAGCTGAAGCCCCTGCTGGTGTACCCCTCGGAGAACCCACGTGCCCTCAGGGGCTGCTCCAAGGCCAACCTGCCTGTGGTCTGGCGCTCCAACCGCAATGACTGGTTGACGCCTATCATCTTCCAGGAATGGTTTACTAGCTGCTTCTGCCCCGCTGTGGAAAGCTACTGTGCCAGCCATGGCCTCCTGCACCGTGCCTTGCTGCTGCTGGACAGCGCACCCTGCCACCCTGTCCACTTGGGTGGCCTCTCGGCCCACGTGCGGGTCAAGTTCCTGCCCAAGAACACGTCCACCCTGATCCAGCCCATGAACCAGGGTGTCATCACCACCTTCAAGTCCCAGTATCTTCACCGCACACTCAGCCAGCTAGCCCAGGAGACGGGTGGTGCAGACCGACCCTCCGTGTGGGAGTTCTGGCACAGCTATACCGTCGTGACTGCTGTGGACAACATCGGTGAGGCCTGAGTGGAGCTGCAGCCTGCCACCATGAACAGTGCCTGGAGAAAGCTCTGGCCCGAGTGTGTGCTGACTGGTGCTCCTGAGCCCAGTGCTGTACCCCAGCTACCCCGCAGCATCGAGGCACTAGCCAGCCGCGCAGGCCTGGGTGATGAGGCTGAGGCCAACGTTGTTAGCCACCTGCTGCAGGCCCCCAGGGAGCCCACGCCCATCCCCCCGGGTATGGATGGTGGGTATGTCCGTGGCCCTGGGCTGCCCTGCCAGGCTAGTCAGGGCCTGGCTTCTAGAAGACCAGAGTCGGAGGCCACAGGGGGTACGGAGGCCGAGGGCACAGATGTGGGTGCACTGTGCCCCAAGCATCTGGCCCGGGCCCTGTCCCACTTTGCCGCTGGCCTGCGAGTCCTCTCAGAGAACGATACCAACCGGGAATGCAGCCTGCGGGTGTCCTGGGCTGTCTACTGTGCCCTTGCCCGCCTCCGGGAGCGGCTCTGGGAAAGGAGGCTACAGGCTCGGGCTGCTCCTGGGCCTCCAGACGCCCCATGACGGTGGCAACAAAAGAGATGTCAGAAAGTCTGCACTCAGCTCAGTTGGGGCCCGCAGAAGGTGGGTGAGTGGCCATGGGTATAGACTCTGAAGGATAGACCTCTTTAAATGACCTGTGTGATTTGAGGCTTGGGCCTGATTGCAAATGAGCTTTCTCTGATGAGTTTTGTTTCTGGAGGGTAGACCCTGCCACATCTCACTCGTGGTTTTCACACCTAATGCACGGCCAACTTTGTACAGTGGCACACAGAGCGCCAGGATTGAGGGCGGTGTTTTCTGATTTGCAGATGAGCTGTGGGACCCAGGAGTGCCCATCCATGTCAGAGATACACCTTGTAGAACAGCAGTTGCCAAGCAGAGCCCATCAGAGCAGGCTTCCTTGTGGTGAGGGGCTATGGTTGAGATGAGCCTCTCCTGTTTGCCAGCCCTGACTGTCCGTGCCCCATTGTGATGTCCCACCAGTACTGGATGGGGGTTTCCTACTCTCCTGGCTCACCTTCCGTGCCATCCTCACCCCTTTGGGCTTCCATGACTTGTGTTGTCTGAACCTCCACTGTGCCAGAGCCCATGAGCATGTGTGGCTTTTGATACCAGGCACCATTCCTTGCTTTGGAGATGTTTTCTTCCCTGGGTTTCTGTGCCATGGTTATCTTGGCTTCTCTCTAGCTTCTGAGGCTGAACCTTTTGTCACTTTGATGGTCTCCCAGATCTAGAGCTCTTTGAAAAATCTCAGTAGTTCCTGAGGGTTCAATGGCCTCAACATTCAGCTCGTTATTCTGTCCCCTTGTTGTTGTTCAGTCTGTTGTGTCTAACTCT
Organism: Hydropotes inermis; assembly: GCA_020226075.1. Lineage (NCBI taxonomy): Eukaryota > Metazoa > Chordata > Mammalia > Artiodactyla > Cervidae > Hydropotes > Hydropotes inermis. The sequence goes on from CM035288.1 coordinate 61,233,724, forward strand.
TTGCGACCCCATGGGCTGCAGCATGCCAGTCCTCTGTCCGTCATCTCCTGGTGCTGTGTGTGCTAAGTCACTTCAGTCATGTCTGATTCTTTGCCACCCTATGGATTATAGCCCACCAGCCTCCTCTGTCCATGGGTTTCTCCGGGCAAGAATACTGGAGTGGGTTGCCATGCCTTTATCTCCTGGAGTCTGCTCAAAGTCATGTTCATTGAGTCAGTGATGCCATCCAACTATCTCATCCTGTCACCCCCCTTCTCCTCCTGCCTTCAGTCTTTCCCAGCATCAGAGTCTTTTTCAAGTGAGTCGGCTCTCTGCATCAGATGGCCAAAGTATTGGAGCTTCTGCTTCATCATCAGTCCTTCCAGTGAATATTCAGGGTTGATTTCCTTTAGGATTGACTGGTTTGATCCTGCAGTCCCAGGGACTCTCAAGAGTCTGCTCCGGCACCACAATTTGAAAACATTAATTCTTGGGCGCTCAGCCTTCTTTACGGTCCAACTCTCACATCCGTACATGACTACTGAAAAGATGACAGCTTTGACTGGATGGACATATGGACCTTTATCAGCAAAGTGATGTCCGAAACACACTGGGGTATCCGCCTGAGTTTGCAGACATACCATGTGTACTGTCAAAGTCTGCAAGGGAAGGCGTTCTTGTACCCCAGCTAGATGAGCCCCAGGTGGTGAGACAGGGCTGTCTGGCCTTGACTCCTTTCAACACAGGTACCTGCATGTGCCTGTGTGGGTGCATGTGCATGCCCACATGCACCTACACGTACACACCCACATGCACACAATGACACACCAAGAGTAAAGTTGGGAGAGAGCACTCCTGTCACCCAGCTAGCACTTGCAGTTGTGGGCACGCTGTCAACACATAAAAGCAGCCTGAGCCATGGCGGGGGTCCAGCCTTCCAGGGAGAAAGGTCAGATGTGGCCTCTGGCCTGCTTTCCTGGCAAGAGCAGCAAAAGGGATGGCAAGAAGAGAAGGCGCTTTGCTGAGGAGCCTTGTGACTGGATTAATAAATTACACAAATTATGGGCACTTGTAACATGCTGGATGTGGGGAGACCAGCGTGGGAGAGACTGGTTTCAGAGCTGCCAGTCCAGAGGCGGTTACATTCTGTGTGACAATAGCTATGACGGGCGACTGGTGAGGGACCCAAATCCAGCGGGGGCCAGAGGAGAGGACGGATAGGGAAGACTCTGGGAGGTGGTGCCCAGCTTTTGGAAGCCAGTCATTTCAAAATGCCAGGCATCAGATAGGGACTTGTTGAGGCGGCCCAGCATGGTGTGGCTGGTAAATGCCTGTGGACAGGGAGGCAGGAGCAGCCCCGGTGGAGATGGAATGTGGCCCAGCGGCTGGAGGAGACAGGTGACCCAGTGGGAGGAGATGCTCCCTCCATTCCAATCCCTAAGAAAGGCAATCTGAAAGAATGCTCAAACTACCACACAATTGCACTCATCTCACACGCTAGTAAAGTAATGCTCAAAATTCCCCAAGCCAGGCTTCAGCAATACGTGAACCATGAACTTCCAGATGTTCAAGCTGGTTTTAGAAAAGGCAGAGGAACCAGAGATCAAATTGCCAATATCCGCTGGATCATCGAAAAAGCAAGAGAGTTCCAGAAAAACATCTATTTCTGCTTTATTGACTACGCCAAAGCCTTCGACTGTGTGGATCACAATAAACTGTGGAAAATTCTGCAAGAGGTGGGAATAACAGACCACCTGACCTTCCTCTTGAGAAACCTGTATGCAGGCCAGGAAGCAAGTTAGAACTGGGCATGGAACAACAGACTAGTTCCAAATAGGAAAAAGAGTATGTCAAGGCTGTATATTGTCACCCTGCTTATTTAACTTATATGCAGAGTACATCATGAGAAATGCTGGACTGGAAGAAGCACAAGCTGGAATCAAGATTGCCGGGAGAAATATCAATAACCTCAGATATGCAGATGACACCACCCTTATGGCAGAGAGCGAAGAGGAACTAAAAAGCCTCTTGATGAAAGTGAAAGAGGAGAGTGAAAAAGTTGGCTTAAAGCTTAACATTCAGAAAACTAAGATCATGGCATCTGGTTCCGTCACCTCATGGGAAATAGATGGGGAGACAGTGGAAACAGTGTCAGACTTTATTTTTTGGGGCTCCAAAATCACGGCAGATGGTGACTGCAGCCATGAAATTAAAAGACGCTTACTCCTTGGAAGGAAAGTTATGACCAACCTAGACAGCATATTAAAAAGCAGAGACATTACTTTGCCAACAAAGGTCCGTCTGGTCAAGGCTATGGTTTTTCCAGTAGTCATGTAATGGATGTGAGAGTTGAACTGTGAAGAAAGCTGAGCACCGAAAAATGGATGCTTTTGAACTGTGGTGTTGGGGAAGACTCTTGAGAGTCCCTTGGACTGCAAGGAGATTCAACCAATCCATCTCCTTTCGAGATTAGTCCTGGGTGTTCATTGGAAGGACTGATGCCGAAGCGGAAACTCCAGTACTTTGGCCACCTCGTGTGAAGAGTTGGCTCATTGGAAAAGACCCTGATGCTGGGAGGGATTGGGGGCAGGAGGAGAAGGGGACGACAGAGGAGGAGATGGCTGGAAGGCATCACCGACTTGATGGGCATGAGTTTGAGTAAACTCCGGGAGCTGGTGATGGACAGGGAGGCCTGGCATGCTGCGATTCATGGGGTCGCAAAAAGTGGGACACGACTGAGCGACTGAACTAAACTGAACGGAGGGAGGGGTAGAGACGCAGGTGAGGTCATGAGGCAGGCCATGGGGGAGAGGCCGCTCGCTCATGGACCTATCTGCTCCTTTCCTCAGAACTAGGGACAGGACCGGACCTCAGCCAAAGCGCAGTGGAGCACAGGTCTCAGGGCCCTAAGGAACGCCATCCCCTAGTTGCCCCCTGGGAAATGTAGTATTGGCAGCTGGGCTGGGAGGGTCTTGTGATAAACCAAGGACTACATTTCCCAGCGGGCCTCAGAGGCGGAGCGGGGCTCGCGCCAATTCCACTTCCCGGCGCGGGAGGTTGTCATGGAGCTGCAGAAGCGTCGGGTTACCCCCATTCACCTCCGCTGGCTGGAGAGCAGGGTCGTGGGGAGGTGACTGGGGACTCGGGAGAGGGGGCGAGGGGCAGAGTGGGAACAAGTCTCTGGAAATAGCCCGTGGGGCAGCCAGGAAACTCCTGGTCCTGGGAATGGTGTTTGGTCGTCGTTTCTGCACGGCGGCGTCCCGTAGCTCCTGAAGGCAGTGAGTCCGCGGGAGACAGCAGGCGAGGGGGGAAAAGCCCGGGCAGGGTGTGCAGCTGGTCAGAGGGCGCGGGACAAGAGGGCGGAGGATCACCACCCGCATCCTGAGGCACTCAGCGTAATCCTCGATCGGCGGCGCGGGGGCTGCTGGGACATGGAGTCCAGCGTGACTGGGTCTGTCCCGGAAGCAAGTAGCGGCCCGGAAGTGATCCGCGAGGATCTGGGCTCTCGCCGCGCCTCAGAGTCAGTTCTTGTGTATTCTTGTGCGTTCGCGTTGGTCGCTTCCTTGGCGGAGTTTCTGGGCCTCAGGCCGGCGGCTCCCAGTTCTGTGGACACACTCGGTCAGCTTTTCCGTCCAGCTGCCCCTAAACGCACCTCCCCTGAGAAGTCTTCCTGGATTTCTGCAGCTCAGGCCACCTCCCTGCTCCCGCTGCACCTGCGCGCGTGCCCCCCTGAGGTGAGAGTGCAGGCGGGTCGGGGCAGGGTACTCGGGGGGTCAGAACCCGGGTGTTTGGGCGCTGTTGGACTGAGCGGCCTGGTTCAGGGGAGCCCTGACAAACCCTGTTAAAGCCATTCATTGGCACGGAAAATGATCTGTGTTCTTAAGTTACAGTGGTAGCAAATGACCGGTGGAAAGAAAGAAATTCAGATGCTTTGCAGACGTTACAAAAGGAAAAGCAGACGTCTTTCTCCAGTTCCTTTCCCCAGAGTTGCCAGCTGAGGGGTTGCTGGTTTTCAGGATTTTTTGGTGAACACTTACAGCAATAGCTCCTGTGTGCTGTTTGGAAATTTTACCATTAAACAGGACCGAGCCCCAAAGGAGCCTAACGTGAAGGAAGGCCCTCAGGGTAGGCTCCCGCTCTTGCTCTGCCTGTGTGGCTGCTCTCCCTGTCCCCAGCTGCCGTCGTGGACTTCTCCCTTCTGTCACTCCTTCCAGTGCCCCGCAGACTGCATCCTGCACTTGGGCACTTGGTCCCTGGGCTGGGACCCTCCCTGGTCACTGGGCCTCCGCTAGTTCACGCTGACACCTCTGCTTGGCTGCTGACCGGCTTTTCTGTCACCGAGACACTGGACATGTCCATGCTCCCTCCCCAGGAGCAGCCCATCTCCTTGGCCCAGTCTGGCCTGAACTTCTGAAGGCTTTCCTCCAGGACCCTCTCCCTTACTGTCCTAACCAGGTTCCCAGTTCGAGGTGTCCTCTGCCAGCTGCCCAGGTGGCCGGGTTTGGGGACGCGTTCCCTCATGGCAAGTGGCCTTGCAGGGTGTAAGTGGGTGGAGGGGTGTGGGTGGTCCACAGCCCTGATTGGGTGTGCGTGTGTACCAGGAAGACGGTGCGTGTGGCTGAGTGAAGACGGGGAGGCCAGCTTCCCCACGCCTCACCATGGCAGCTGACCCGGCACCCTTCGGTCAGGAGGAGCTCGTGATCATCAAGGTGGAGGAGGACGAGGACATACCCTGGGATCCGGAACCGTTCTCCAAGCCTCAGCCCCACACGCCACTGCCTGCTCTCGGTTGGGACCCCCGGCTGTGCTTCCGCAGCTTCCGCTATGAAGAGGCCGCGGGGCCCCGCGAGGCGCTGGCCCAGCTCTGGGAGCTCTGCCGCCAGTGGCTGCGGCCTGAGGTGCACTCCAAGGAGCAGATGCTGGAGCTGTTGGTGCTGGAGCAGTTCCTGGGCATTCTGCCCCCCGACACCCGGGTCTGGGTGGAGTCCCAGTGCCCTGAGAGCGGCGAGGAGGCTGTGGCGCTCGTGGAGGACCTCGCTCAGATGTTTCAGGAGACAGGTGAGCCCCAGGGAGTGGGCTTGGGGCAGGGGAATGCGCAGGGGGACCCAGCCCATGAACCTTGGTCCTGAGTGCCTGCTCGGTGTGCCCCGGTCCTCTGTGTCCTCATCGCTGGGAACAAGACTCAGAAGCCGTGACCTGTCTGGAGACTTTCCTAGCCTGTGAGCCTCCCAGAGGTGCGAGCCTGTGGTTGGCATGGCATTTCCCCCTCTGAGGGTGCTCTTGGCCTTCTTTCTCTTTTTCTTCCGGGTGAATTCACTGAGTGCATGGCATGTGCCAGCCCTGTGGGTCCAGCGGGGAAGGGAGAGAGCAAGGTCCTTGGCCTGATGGAGCCCAGTCTGGTTTGAGTTGGATGATGAGACCCTCCAGTCACAAGTAGAGTGTCCTCCTTTCTCTGGAGGGAGTGGAGAAAGCCCAGCCAAGGGTGGCTTTGTAGTTTGTGCTGTATGATGTCTTCACCTTGGTCTGGGTGTGCACTCACACAGCCATGCAGCAGGCCGGGGAGGTGGCTGGTGATAGCCATCAGTCCCCCGTGGCCTCTGTGTGTTCGTTCACTCACAGTGTCTGTGCAGCTCCTTTGCCTGCTTGGCCCCTTGTGTCAAGGGGTGGAAACCATAGCACTTCAACAAACAGACAAAAACCCATCTTTAGTAAGCTGTAACACACACACCAAAAAATCATACAGTTCATGGGTTTTAGTATATTCACAAGGTGATACAATCACCACCTGTGTCTAACACCATAGTGAAATCACCTTCAAATGAACTCCGTGCCCTGCAGCAGTCACTCCCCTTTCTGCCCTCTCCCAGTGCCTTGGCAGACGCTAACCTGCTTGGTGTCTCTGTGTACTTTCTTACTCTGGATGTCTTAATCATACAGTATGTGGCTTTGAGGATGGGCTTTTTTCACTGAGTGTGATGTTTTCAGCGTTCATGGTGTAGTATGTCAGTATCTCACTGGTTTTTATGCCTTGTCATATCCAATTGTATGGTTATAGCACATTCTGTTTATTTGTTTTAACTGTTAATGGATGTTTGGATTTTTGGTACCTTTTGGCTGTTATGATTAATGCTCATGTGAACTTATGTATACTTTGTGCAGACAGATGTTTTCATTCAGGGTCCCCAAGACCACCCTTAGGCTTAGTGACTTTCGAGGAGCTGCAGGAATTGACAAGACTGTTATAGTCATAGTTGTTGTTTATTACAGTGAAAGGATGCAGATTAAAGTCAGCGATGGGAAAAGGTGCCCATTCTGTGAGACACCAGGCATGGGATTCCAGAGTCCTGTCCTGCGGAAACTGTGTGGGTTGTGCTTAGTAACCCTGGCAGTGATGTATCCCAGCACACCCAGGGTGCTGTCCCCCGGGGGGCTTGCCTTTTGTTACCAGGCAGAATCTTCCAAGGGCTTTGAGGTCCCCTACTGGGAGCAGATCAAGGGCCAGACCTTTGCTGGGAGCGGGCAGGGCTTGGACAGCTCAGGCTTGCTGACACAGCTTTTTACCGACTACCCAGCTGTAGCCCAATGAAACAATCGTCAGATGCTTCCTTGGCGTTTCAGTGACTTGGGTTTCAGAGGCCTTGGGTGTGCTCTTGAGGTCGAGTGTATGTGGGTCAGAAGGGGCCTTCTGTTTGAGTCCGAGGGCAGGCGAGGTCTCATCCAACTCCGAGTCCCTGGCCAGTGTCCAGCCGCACGTTGACCTCTGGGTGTCCAACCCCTGTGTCCGTGGGGCGGGGCTGCAGACACTAATGCTCCCCTTCTCCCTCAGCCCTGGTCCAGGCCCCTCCTGAGGACCAACAGCCTGGAGACCTTGCAGAGCTGGCCAAACCCTTCTCGGATGGAGCTCAGGTGAGCTGTGAGTCCTCTATAGTCAGAAATGCCGTGTCCTGCTGAACTCTGCCCCCCACCCTTCTTTACCCCAGCCCTGGGAAGGTCACCGTAAGCAGTTGTGCCCAGCACCCCCTCGCCCCCCTCCCCTGGTCCCTCACCCTTGGGCTGGGCCCTACCTGGCACCGTGGTCCAGACTCACACCATCATATACAGAGTTCACTAAGTCCCTTGTATATGAATTTGCCAGTTGCAAACTTTTAAAGATGTGAACGTGTGTTTGCATGTCCAGTCACGTAAGTTAATTCACGTGTCTGGGGTACATTGTCACATGCATGCAATCTCTACATAGGGTTGTGTGTTTGTGTACTTCACAGTACAGTAGTACAGTATCTTTATTTCAAGCCCAGGATGTCTGGAAGCAAGCGTAAGAGCAGTGGTGATGTAGCTGGTACTGCTAAGAAGCGCCACGCGATAACGATGGAAACGAAAGTGAAGATAATTGAGAGAGTGGAGCGAGGTGAAAAGATGACAGACGTTGCTCGTTCATTTAACTTGAACCGTTCAACTATCGGCACGATCATCAAGAACAAGGACAAGATCCTGGAACACGTGAAGTCTGCTGTGTCGATGATGTCGACGATCATATCCAAGCGGCGTGGGAAAGTGATGGAGGAGATGGAGAAACTTCTCAGCGTGTGGTTGCAGGACCAGCATCAGCGTCGAGCCCCACTCAACATAATGCTGATTCAAGAGAAAGCTAAAAGCCTGTATGAAGACCTGAAGAAGAAATATGGTGAAGAATCAGATGGCCCATCTTTTAACGCCAGCTGTGGTTGGTTTTATCGGTTCAAGGCCAGAGCCAATCTTCACAACGTAAAAGTAAGTGACGAGGCAATGAGTGCAGATATAGCTGCTGCCCGGGAATTTCCTGACATCCTTCGAGAAGTTATTGATGAAGGGGCGTATTTACCAGAGCAGGTTTTTAATGTGGATGAGACAGGACTGTACTGGAAGAGGATGCCAGACCGAAGTTACATCAGTAAGGAGGAAAAGTTGATGCCAGGTTATAAAGCAGCAAAGGACAGGTTGACTCTGCTGTTTGGTGGCAATGCTTCTGGCGATATGAAGCTGAAGCCTCTCTTGGTTTACCATTCAGAGAGCCCAAAAGCCCTTAGAAATATAGCCAAGGGCTCTCTTCCTGTTGTGTGGAAGAGTAACCCCAAAGCTTGCGTTACACAGGCCATTTTCCAGGACTGGTTTTTCCACCACTTTATCCCGGAGGTAGAGATATATTGCTTGGAGAAGGACATCCCGTTCAACATTCTTTTGTTGCTTGACAGTGCTCCAGGCCACCCCCCGTTCATGGACGATTTTCATCCCAACATCAAAGTAGTGCGTCTTCCACCGGCTACTACGCCCCTTATCCAACCCATGGACCAGGGAGTTATATCGACTTTCAAGAAATACTATTTACGTCACACTTTTCGTCAGGCAGTGAAGGCGAGTGATGAGTCAGGAACAACCTTGCGACAATTTTGGAAGGACTATAACATCTATAAGGCCATAAAAAACATTGACTTTGCTTGGCGTGAGATTACGGCCGGCACCATGAATGGTGTGTGGAAGAACCTTTGCCCGCAGTTTGTTCATGATTTTCGTGAATTCGAGAAGGTGGATGAGGAGTCCAGAGAGGTCTTCAGCAACTTAGTGACCCTCAGTGAGAAGCTGGAGCTGGATCTGCAGGAGGATGACTTCATTGAACTCCTTGCTGTGCAACACGAGGAGCTCACTAACGAAGACCTGATGGAACTGGAGGCCCAGAGAAAGGACGAAGAGAGACAAGAGGAGGAAGAACGAAGTGAAGAGCTGAAGAGATTCACGATGCAGGACATGGCCAGGGGGTTCTTGCTGTTTGAGGAGGCACTGTTCATTTTTGAGGCCCAGGACCCGAATGTAGAACGGTACACGAAGGTTGAGGCAGCCGTTCAGAACGCAATCCAGTGCTACCGTGTCCTCTACGATGAGAAAAAAAGAGCCACTGCCCAGACATCCCTGGATCGGCTTTTAAAGAGGAAGATGGAATTGAATCCAGCAAGGAGCCAGAACCTGTGCCTGAGTGACGTCACAGCCCGCCCGCCATCTCCTGTTGCTGACGGTCCTTCTCTCTGCCAGCTCCCCCTCCTCGTCCAGCTCCACCAGTAACTTCTTGCCTATTCACTCCATGCCAGTTCCTCTAATCAGGTGTTGTGCTGTACTCCTGTACTTTCTAAGGTATTATACTGTAAGATTAAAGATGCTTTCTTTAATTTGTGTGTTTATTTCTTATGTATTATTTATGTGAAAAGTATTATAAACCTATTATAGTACTCTGTAGTCAATACTACATACTGTACTATTATAGTATTATGTAACCAGTACTGTATACAGTGCTATGTAGTACTGTGTAGCCAGTACTATATACAGTACTATTATAGTACTATGTAGCCATACTAAATGCAGTACTGTTGCAGTACTGTGTAGCCAGTTGTGTTAGTTAGGTCCCTAGGCTAACTTTGTTGGACCTACAGCTGTGCTCTTGGAATAGAACTTGTTCTTATGTAGGGGACTTACTGTAGTTTAGCAGTTTCTGTTGGACAAAGATAGAAATACAGTGGTCATTATTTATGTCTTCTGATTTTAAAGAAAAATGTAAAATGTAGGTGCATTCTATGAAAATTCAGACCTCAGCAGAAGTGTATAAAGTTTATGCCTCACACCCAGTTTGCCTCCCTGGAGATGGTCACTGTCGCCCACTGTGTGTCCTTCGTCCCTCATGTACACACGGGCAGTGCACATGTGGATGTGTGCGTGACCGTGGGCCACATAGGTATTTCAAAAGAAAGCCCCATCCACACTCTGAAGCCCACTGCTGCCACTTCATTCGTGCCAGGCTCCCCTCCAATGGCGCGGGCAGTCCCAGCCTTTAGTGGCTCTGTTGGAGTCGTCTGCCCAGGCCGACGGGGCGTGAGGGCCGCTGTTCCCTCTCATTCTGGGACACACACCGTTATCTTGGCTCTGTTGTCTTGGGCTCTTCTGCCCTCTGGGCCTGCCTGTCCTCTGGATGGGACCAGAACATCTCTCTGTGTCAGGGGCTCCTGCGTGTTTGTGATCATGGTGGGTAACCCAGGGAGTGCCCCATGATGAGAGGAACCTGCTCACATGCCGGAAGGAGAGCAGACCAGCCCAGGAGCTTGACTGGGTGAGGGGGGAGAGGGGAGCCCACCCTGGCCCTCCCCACCCCTGACTGCCATTGCTGGGTGTTCCTGAGACACCACCGGGCCTGGGAGCATCTGCAGCAGCCTTGCCAGACCTGCCCGAGTCTGGCTCAGCTGGCGTCCTGCTGGCAACTCTGAGACCCACTGGAGGGCTCCCCGGTCAGGCTTCCATCACCCCTCCGGACTGCGGGGCTGCCTTTGAGCGCTGGGCCGCCCACTGCGCTATGGAAGGATGGGGGGGGCCAGGGCCTGCAGTATGCCGTCTGGGCAGTTTCCCCCTGCACAAACATTTCCTCCTTAGAAACAGTCAAACACAGGACGTCTCTGGTGGTACGGGGGCTAGGACCCCGCTCTTCCACAGCGGGGAGCTTGGGTTCCACCATGGGTTGGGGAACTTAGATCCCACATGCCCTGTGGCATGGCCCCAAAATAAATGAATTTTAAAAAACCCACAACACACCCAGAAACAAAAGCCCGGAGTTCTGACACCCTTAGCAACACGGCTCGTCTGGTAAGTCAGGGTCTTGACACGGCAGCTGCCGCTGGCCTCTCCTTTGCCTGGGGTCATGTGCCGTGGCTGCCGTCCCTGGGCCAGGCTCTGACGTCTGGTAATTTCTGTGCTCCTCCTGACATCAGTATGCGGTGTGTCCTGCCATCCTGGAGGCTTCGCTGAGGCCTGCGAGTAGGTGAGGTGGGCTGGTGTCCTGAGAGCCTGGGCAGGTGGCGGTGGGATTTTGGTGAAGTTTCTGTGGTCCGTGGGGCAAGAATCCATCCAGTGGGCAGTGAGCTCCGGCCAGATATGGCCCGGAATCCCCCCACCTAGAGTGAGACACGAGCTGGTGACCTCTGACGGTTTTCCCTGGTTCCGTGGGCACATAACACCGATAAATGCCGCCACCCGTTTTGCAGCAGGTCGGGGCGGGGGCGGCAGCGGTCCTGAAATAAGCGGGCACAGGGCTTGGGCAGAAATATGCTGGAGAGAGGGGTGTGGGCCCGAAGCCCGCCCTGGAGAGGCTGCTGCGTGTGTTGCCAGTGCCGGAGTGCCAAGTGAGACCGCAAGGCCACGACCTGCAGGTGGAGTTCGAGGTGCTGCGGCTCTTGGAGTCGGAGAGAAGCTCAGCGGGATCTGGAGGACCCTAGGGCTGCCTGTCGCCCCCGTGGCTACCATCCGCAACAAGGACAAGATCAGAGCAAGTTTGCAGGTGTCCGCGTCGCGTGCCACCGCCAGGGAGACGCAGGGCCGCAGCCTGGTGATGGAAAACAGCGGCTACTGAGTGTGCGGATGGAGGACCCGAGGAGGTGCACGGCGCCCGGCACCGCGGTGCTGGGCCAGGAGAAGGCCCGCAGCCTGCTTGCGGAGCTCAAGCGGGAGCAAGGCGCGGGGCACGGGCCGCGCGCAGGTGTCCGGCACCGCTGCAGAGTGATCCCGGACGGAGGCGACGCGGCCCGGCAGGTGTTCCGTGGGGACGAGACCCGGTTGTTCTGGAGGCAGCTGCCCGGCAGAACAGGCCCTTCCGCGGCGGAGAAGCCGGACCCTGGGCTCGCAGGCGCCCGCGATCTCCTGACCCTGCTGGTCAGCAGCAACGCCGCTGAAAGCTTGAAGCTGAAGCCGCTGCTGGTGTTCCTCGCGGAGAACCTGCGCGCTCTCAGGGCCTTCTCCAAGCCCAACCTGCCCGTGCTGTGGCACTCGCACAGGGGGCCTGGGTCACCAGGAGCCTCTTCCAAGAGCGGCTCGGGGGCTTCTGCCCCGCAGTGAAGTACTGCGCCCGGCACGCGCCCTCATTCAAAGAGCTGCTCGTCCTGGACGGCACTCTCCGCCGGCCCGGGAACCTGGACGACCTCTCCGACGACGTGCCCGTGGAGGACTTGCCCACGGACGCCCCAGCCCTCAGCCAGCTAGACATCCATCCAGGGCCTGATCTCCACGTTCAAAGCCTGCGCTCTGAGGAGGGTCTTCCGCTTCCCGCCGGCGAAGGCTGGGGGGGACAGCTCGCAGGGCACCTGGCCAAGGCCCGAGCACACGTGGACGCTGGCCTGCGGGGCATCACGGGCAATGACCCCCAGCCAGAGCACAGCCCGCGCGTCTGCCGTGTCCTGAACGAGGTCAGCCGCTATCGCCAGCTTCTCAGAGAGGAGCGAGGCCCTAGATGTCGTTTGGTGGGGGGTGGGGTGGGGGGGGGGGGGGGGCGTTGGAAGTTCTGAGACCTCCACACTGTTGGGGGTGGGGGTACTCCCTCTCCAGTTTTCACAAGGAAGTGACACTGGCCTGCATGCCTCCATTGTATATCAATCCCTGAAATTTTTTTTTGTCATCGAATAATTTATCTCAAGTGAACCTCTCAAATACATGGTTTTAGAAGCCTTGATGAACTCTCAAGTTTCTTTATTGCATCCTGGGCGCTTTGGGGCCAGTGCGCCCTAGGTTTTCTAGTGGAATCGCCAGAAGCTCCAGCCTCACTGGGCGGTATTCCTCCGCCTTGCTCACTGCACTGAGCCCCTCCTGTCCCCACAGTTGGGCTCCTGGGGTGGGGTTCAGAGAGGGTTCTGCTTGTTTTCTGGCCTTTCACCCTTCAGCCGGGCTTCAGGACCTGAAGGGGCAAAGGCTGACCCCAGACAAGCCCCACCAAGAGACTCAGGGATCCAGAGGGCGGGCCTGGGTGGAAGGAGTGTTCTGCCACACGCCTCTGATTTTTGTTCCCCCCAGATCTTAGATGCCTCTTCACCCCTGCAGTGAAGCCCAGCCCCCGCTGACCAGCCCAGAGAGGGAGGAGGGACGTGGCCGTGTGTGAGCTGGTGAGCACGGCAAGCGGGGCAGGCGGCCCTGGGAACCCTGGCTTGTCCTCTGCTGTGAGCTCCCGCTCCAGCCAGGGGCTCAGGTCCCCTTGCCTTTGGATGCCTGGCCTCAAAATAGACCTGTCTGTGGGGCATGCTAGCCTACACGAAGCTAGTATGGACGTGGGAGACGGGACCTGAGCAGAGAGGGAGCCCCACAGGCCCATCCTGTCTTCAGCCAGGCCTGGAGGCAAGATCGGGGCCCCCAGCCCTGCTCAGCTGCCCAGTCAGCAAGCTTGCCCCTGGACCCTTGTCCTAGACCCTCTTCTGGGTTCAGCTCCTCTCCCACCTCAACCCACGGTTCACCTCTTCCTGCCCATCCCAGGGCACTCCAGTTTGTGACCAAAAACTTCCCTGAGCTCCCCTTCTGTCCTGTTTCTTTCACCATTGGCTCCAAGTGGAGCTGGGCTGGGTCTGGCTGTGCTGGGACATTGCTCCCCCATCAGCCCTCCGGGGCCAGTGTTTTTCTCCCCCGTGGATGCCTGAAAGGTGCCTACCAAGTGTCAGGTCCAGAAAGGGGCTGTCTGGGGGCAGGGAACACTGGTGGTGACTGTAGTTGTTAAAAGTTGCTTGCTCTTTGGAAGAAAAGCTATGACAAACCTAGACAATGGTGAGCTGGTGAGCACGGCGAGCGGGGCGGGCGGCATGGGGCACCCTGGCTTGTCCTCTGTTGTGAGCTCCTGCTCCAGCCCGACATCGCTCCAGCAAAGCAGAGACATCACTTTGCCGACAAAGGTTCGTATAGTAAAAGCTATGGTTTTTCCAGTAGTCATGTATGGATGTGAGAGTTGGACCATAAAGAAGGCTGAATGCTGCAGAACTGATTCTTTCAAACTATGGTGTTGGAGAAGACTCTTGAGAGTCCTTTGAACTTTAAGGAGCTCAAAGCAGTTAACCCTAAAGGAAATCAATCCTGACTATTCATTGGAAAGACTATTGCTGAAGCTCCAATACTTTGGCCACCTGACTCTAAGTTGACTCATTGGAAAAGACTCTGATGCTGGGAAAGTCTGGCAAAAAAGAGAGGGGGGGCAACAGAGGATAAGATGGTTGGATGGCATCACTGACTCAGTGGACATGGGTTTGAGCAAGCTCTGGGAGATGGTGAAGGACAGGAAATCATGGCATGCTGTAGTCCATGGGGTCGTAGAGTCAGACGTGACTTAGTGGCTGAACGTCAACAGCATCACTGATGAAAACAGATTCAGCTGGTGTTCAAGGAGGATGCTCTGAACATTCCTAAGTCAAGGACTTTGTGGTCAAATATGTCTGCAGTGAATTTCTAGGTAAGATAAGGTGACTCTGTACATTTACATTATCTATCAGGTGTTCAACAAACAGTGAGCAGTGGAGGCCCTGGAAGCCAGCCTATCCTGACTTCTGACGTCATGTGTGCACACTGGCCTGCCTGTGTTTAGGGTTGGTTAGGGTTAGGGTTTAGGGTTAGGGTTAGGGTAAGGTTAGGGTTAGGGTTAGGGTTATGTGGTGGGGGCTTGGGGCATGAAGTGGGCAGACGGGTGCAGGTGGGAGCTCCCCGCAGGTGCTCTGCTCTGATGGCGTTTATTCCCCACATCTGCCCGCATTCTCCGCTTTGATGCAGCTCGGTGCCCTGTGGGCATCAACCCTGGCAGGAAGTTACTTGACCTGGAGCCTAGGATGTGTCAGGCCCACCCCCTGGCCCCTGCGGGGAAGCAGTTCCTGAGCACTCTCCCTCCCTAACTGACCAGCAGGATGGATGGACCGTCTCTTCCGGTGGAGACTGCTGGACTGTCCTTCCCGGGCAACCTGGGTAGCGCCTCCTGCTGGGAGCCCGGAATGCTGCAGCCGGGCCACTTCCGGTCTGTCTTTGCAGGATGGTGGACTGTGCTCCACTAGGTTCCTGGCTCTCCCTGGGCCCTGACCACCACGTGGTCGCAGAACCTGGTCACAGTTTTGTTTTGCCTGCCGACGTGTTTAGTGTCAAAGCTTTTGTTCCCTTTCCTCATGTGAGTGAAATGTGGAGCCAGTGATGATTTCTTCAAGAAAGGTACATCACAGTTCTCACACGCAGGTGAGCCCCTGTCCAACGATGAGAGACCCGGGGGGTGTGACCTGTGCCTTCTGGGAGCTCAGCCCTAGGCGACTTTGAACCTGGCCAAGTTCTGTCTACATGGTGGATTCAGACCTCTGCAAGTCCTGTCTACACTCATTATGTTTAGATGAGACCGTGTTCTTCTACAGTGAGAATATTCATGCCTGGCCAGGTTCTCTGTGCAGTAGGACGTGGAGACCTGGGTAGAGACCCTGCCTGGCCTCTGTCCTGGAAAACTCCGTGCCTGTGTTTGCATGTCAGTGCTCAGAGGTCTGGGGTCTGGAACTGAGGTGGGTTTCTCTGGGTAACCGTGGGATTCCATGGCCCTCCCGGGGGTCAATGCTGAGGTAGGGCTCTTAGTCTTTCCCTCTGACATGTTCACCTCCCCCGGGGCTCATCGAGACACAGATAGGCTACCTGGTTGTTGTTGCTCAGTCTCTAAGTTGTGTCCAACTATTTGTGACCACATGGACTGCAGCACGCCAAGCTTCCCTGTCCTCCACTATCTCCTGGTGTTTGCTCAAACTAATGTCCACTGAGTCAGTGATGCCATCCAACCATCTCATCCTCTGTCATCCCCTTCTCCTCCTGCCTTCAATCTTTCCCAGCATCAGGGTCTTTTCTAATGAGTCAGGTTTTCCCATCAGGTGGTCAAAGTATTGGAGCTTCAGCATCAGTCTGAACAATGAATACTCACAGTTGATTTCCTTTAGGATTGATTGGTTTGATCTCCTTGCAGTCCAAGGGGCTCTCAAGCATCTTCTCTACCACCACAGTTGGAAAGCATCAGTTCTTCAGTGCTCAGCCTTCTTTATGGTCCAGCCCTCACATCCATACATGCCTACTGGACAAACCACAGCTTTGACCATATGGACCTGGCTTGTTTACACATTGGGGGCCCGCCGACCACAGCCATTATGTCCTGACCAAGGGAATGTGTGACCCCAGTTAGGGAGGTCTGGGGACTGAGTCTCACCCCATCTTCGTGGGCCTTGCAGTCAAAAAATCAAAACATAAAATGGAAGCAATATTGTAACAAATTCAATGAAGACTCTGAAAATGGACTGTATCAATAAGATCTGAAACTAAAAACCAAAAGGAACTCAGTGGTTGTCTGAAATATTTAGAAAGGAGTTAGCACCCCTCTTGCCCGTACCCCCTGAAGCCACACTGGACAGTCAGGCCCTGTCCATTCAGGACACCCTCTCAGACCCCAGGTGGAGGTGCTGTGCCCCCAGTGCCCACCTGGGTCTCAGGAGTAGAAGAGACACAGCCTAGGGGGTCTCTTCTCTGGTCCAGGGGAGCATCACACCAGCCACCCTGTCTCCCTGCCCATAATAAATAAGGAGGGTTGTCGGCACCTGGGTGAGTGATGTTGTGGGCACCTGGACTGCCTCTTCCTTGTGATTTGAGGTGAAGACAACACAGAAGGAGAACCAGCCAAGAAGCATCCAGTCAGGAGTAAACCCCTCTTCACAGGGACCCTGTGAGACCCAAGCCTCACTCTGCCCACCCTGCTCTGTCTTTTGGGAACTGGCCTTTGTCATTGTCTGGGCAGGAGGTAGGAAGGACAACCCGGTCTCTCTTCCACCTCCTGAGACCCAGGTGGGCACTGGGGGCAGCAGCACCTCCATCTGGGGTCCAGAGAGGGTGTCCTGAATGCACAGGGCCTAACCGTTCAGTAAGGCCGACCCTTGTCCACAGTGCACTGACCTGCTGCAGGTTCTCGGGTTCCCTGGCATCCAGCTCACACATCGCCAACCCCAGCTTGGTGTCTTGGGAACCCCTCACTGGCAGGCACCCAGTAGGTGAAAGCTGCATGCCCAGTGAGAAGGAGGAGAAGCCGATGAGGCAGGGGTCCAGGATGGAGTGTCCAAGGCCCCTCTGCTCCCCCAAGAACACCCAGCCCCGCCTGCCGTGGACTTTCTCCTCTTTAGTATGTGTCTTTGTGGCTGATGTTGCCAGACATCTTCCTCTGGAAGAGAAGGCTCCATGGCCATGGAAGGGGTGGAGGTGAGCAAGTGCTGTGTCCCTAAACCCAAGGAGCTTGAGGACTAACTTCCCTGACCCCTGAACATACTGCCTGTTACATCTGTACCAACCGGGGCCAAGATCCAGAGAGATTCTCTGTGGAAACACTTTTCATGTCCAACAAGAGAACCAAACTAGGCCAAGATCTGAGCAGATTCTCTGTGGAAACATGTTTCATATCCAATAAGAGAGGATTTGTTAAGTCACAGCTGAACCCCGAGACATGGGATGTGCTGTAACTGTGGAGACTGCAGGGAAGACATTTGAGAGGCTTCTTCCCAGGCGGCTCCCCTGGGGCCCCTGGAGTTACTGGGCCCAGAGGCGGAGCACTCCCGCTTCTCTCCTCACTGCAGGCCAGACGGTGCCCCCAACCGCACAGCCCTGCTCCCCCGCCTCCCTGAGTTCAACAGAAACCCCCGGTCACAAGGCCAAAGCTCAGTCTTCTTGGTGAGCGGAGCAGAGGCCGGTGGGAAGGTGGGTGGAGGCTGAAAGCTTGCGTAGAAGAAAAACAGGCACGTGTGTTCTTGTGTGTGCTGGCCAGATGTGGCAGTAATTGGTGTTTCCTACACATTTACGTTGGGTTTTAGTTTCTGTATTTTCTAAATTTCTCTTTTTTTTTTTTAAACAGCTGCATATTATGAGAAAATTCTTGCAATCTACCACGAGACCTTGCAAAATAAGATCATTTTTTTTCTTTTGCTAAAATGTTGAAGTTTTCTATGGTGACAGATGAACAGCCTTCTACTTTTGAATATTTATTTAATTGGCTCCACTGGGTCTTAGTCGTGGCAGGCAGGGTCTTCAGTTGCAGCATGTGGGATCCAGTGCCCTGACCAGGGATTGAACCTGGCCCCCCTGTGTTGGGAGCTCAGAATCTTAGCCTCTGGACCAGCAGAGAATGCTGCAACCTCCTGTAAGACCCAAAATTCGGGCCTTTGTTCCAAGGAGGAAAAACCGCACGACCCAATAAACGAGCCCAGCAGATGCAACATGCAAGAGGGTTTATTGTCGGTTGCGCAAATGGGTGACTCTGATCTCCTGGGAGGCAGAGCACCCCGAACAGCAAATCGGGCAAGCTTTTATGGGCAAAAAAAACACATTATTAGCATATTACATACGGGTTACAAAGTGATTGGATACATGTTTGCAAAGCACTCCTATTGGTACAAACTTCGCGGGCTTTGGTTCAAACTTAAAGCAATTCTATTGGTACAAACGGCGCGGGCTTTTGTTCAAACTTAGGCGCCCGCGGGCTTTTCAGCTCTCTCGCGGGCTTTTTACTGGGTGTATATTGATTGGCTGGCTCCAGGTCACCCGATGGGGGTGGGGAATCCCACCATCTCACGGGAAACCGAAACCCAGCCCTGGCAGCCCCATATAATAAAACTTATTTCTCAGCTTCAAAAACCAACAAGAAAAATATCAGACACATGAATTATAGACGCCGGTAAAAGGGAAACTTAGTCAAAATACATCAAACAATTTGGCAGCCCCACACTCCTACTTAAAAAAAGATTATTTATTTACTTTTGGGTGTGCTGGGTCTTCGCTGCTGTGCGGGCTTTTCTCTGGTTGTGGGGCGCGGGGGCTGCTCTCTCGTTTCTGTGCTGAACTTCCCCCTGTGGTGGCTGCTCTGGTTGGGAAGCTCTTGGGCTGCAGCAGTTGTGCACGGACGTAGTTGCTCCACAGCACGTGGGGTCTTTCCAGATCAGGGATTGAACCCGTGTCTCCTGCATTGGCAGGTGGATTCTTAACCACAGCACCACCAAGGGAGTCATTCCCCTCCCCCCTTCCTGCCAACATCCCACTTAAAAAAAAGACTAAATCTGTTTAGTAAGTTTTCAGGAGTCTGAGCTCTGAGGTCAGCGTCTGCGGTGTCATTCTCCCAAAGCCTTCAGATACCAGTTGGGCTCATGAGTATGGTGACCAGAGTGGGTCTGTTGGCTGAAGACAGGCTTGGCCTCTGGAGCTCTGCCCTCACCGACTCACCCAGGGTCCAGAGCCCCAGCAGCCAAGCAGAGCCGCCTGCAGGCAGGGCTGGTACAGCTGTGGGGCTGCTGCAGTCAGGGTGGAGCGTGTGGAGGAGGCAGCTGGCTGTCCGTCCCCGTGACTGCTGGTGTCCTGTGTGCCCGTGCAGGGTAGTCACAGTGTCAGGTGAGGCCTGGCCACTGTCGTGGGGACAGGATGGGACCTCAGACAGCTTGCATCCCCATCCCCCAGCTCCGCTTCAGATCGTGGCTTGTGGCTGCTGGCAGCTCCCTGGGCTGAGAGGCTATGTAAAGCACCAGCCTCCTTGCTCAAGGTCAGCTGAGACACCCCCAGCTCTCGGGTCACACACCATCCCTGCCACTGTGCAGGTCATCCCACTTCTGTGAGGGAGGGCCTGTGGGTGATGGGGGATTTGGGGGTGTTGTGGGCTGGCCCAGGAGCCAGATGTTTGAGGGGAGGGGAGCAGAGGGGAGGGGAGGGGAGGGAGAAGCTTTGGCCTGATCAGCCTTTCAGGGGATTCCAGGCCCAGCTCTGGTGGGAGGTGCAGGTGAGAAGCCCCTACAAGTTTCTGGATCCCCACCATTTTTCACTTGAAACCCCTCTACCTGCACCACCCCTAACTTTCCCTTCCATGGCCCCTGCCTCAAGCCACAGAAGATGGGGAGTTTACGTGGCTTCCCTTCCTATAGGGAAACCAAGCCACAGACAAATGCGTTCCTTTAAGAAAGCATGAAAGAAATGAGAAAATAATAGTGGCTGATTATTACTGACATGGTTCATGTAGAGACGCTTCACAAGCCTGGCACACGGAGGGAACTGAGGGCCGTTGCCCCGAGTCCTGGAGTTCTCACCCTCCCCACTGCCCCGTGGCCCACTCTCCCCTTGGTGTCTTCTGGTGACTGGGTGAACTTCAGCCTCCTGAACCCCTTCTGGAAGGATCAGGCCAGGGCAGAGGTCATTCACAGAGGGGAGGGTGTGATCAACTCTTAAGAATGCCATTGCCTCCACTCTGTGTTGGAGCTCAGTTCTGGGTCTAAGCAAGCGTGGCTTCCTGATGCTGTCCCCACCCTCACTCACCCAGGGTGGGGGGGCTTTGTTTCCACCTTGTCCCCTTGTGCAGCCTGGTCACCCAGGGACCCGTGCTGTGTGTGCATCTGCTCTGCTCATAGCACACCCTGGGGCCCATCAGACTTCACTTATGAAAGGGAAGTGTAAGGAGGAACTATTCCATGGTTAAGAATTTCAAGGTTGTGACAGCATTGATGAAAGCATGTGAGCATAGGTACAAGGCCCGTGCATAGAGAAGCCGCGATGTGGACTTCGAGGACCCTCCGTGTGGGAGGTGGGATGGGGGCCAGATAGGGATTTCCTGCACACACGGCTCCAGGCTCCGTTGTCGGCAGGGCGGACGACTGTTGGCACTGCCTGTCTGTGGAGGGGCCCTGGGGCTGCCCAGCTTGGCAGGAATGGCAGTGGTGGGAAGGGAGGTTGCCCTCCCTTAGCACCCCTGACGTCACACGTCCTCATCAGGGCAGTCGAGTGCCTAAACAGCCCCTTCCTTGTCTAGCTCTGAAGACCTGGAAGGTGTGGGGGCTGAAGGACATGAAGAAAACAAAATTCTGTAAAGCAATTATCCTTCAATTAAAAAAAAAATTAAAGAAAAAACACAAAGAACAGCAAAGGTGGGGCTTGCATTCTCAGTCAGCCTCTGCCAGATTCCGCTTGTGCTTACATATCAGACCAAAATGCTGGTGCTCCTAGCCTGTATCACAGATGAGAATAGAGACACAGAGGTTGAACATCTTGCCCCAGCTCACACAGCTGCTGAGAGCAGGGCTGAGAACTGGACCCCTGTGGTCAAATCTGGAGTCCAGACGCTGTGATGACCCTGAGGGAGCAGCAGAGACTAGATGGGCCATGCTGAGCCAGGCACACACACGCAAACACACATATGCACGAGGCCTTCACTTTGAGGCTACAGAAGTCAGAGGAAACCAGAGGGCAAGTAGGAGACTCCAAAGGAGAGTCGGGGTCTATAAGGAGGAGAAGCCACACTTCCCAGGAGGCCGGGGAATTCCCTTCCCTGGTGAGTCTGTCTCAAACCCTAGATTCCTCTCCCTGGACCCAGGAACTGACTTGGCTTCAGAATTATACCTTCCGAGGGGTTCAGCTAACACTGGGTCCCACTGCTGTCAGTAATAAGGGGGGAATGAGTACATAGTCTGTGCTTCACATTTGTTTGGAGACAAAATTTACTAGAAGAGGAGTACAAAAAACTACAAAGGCAATTGGCATGAACATCTCCAGAATACTTAAGAAACCCTCTGCTGTTTATCTACCTCCTCTCCTGTCAGGAAAGTGTCATAAAGTGAAACTGTCATAAAGGTCTATTTAATCAACTTATTCCGTGCTTATCACACTCTTTCTTTAAAATATTTACTATATATTTATTTATTTGGCTGCGCTGTGTCTTAGTTGCAGCATGTGGAGCTAGTTCCCCAATCAGGTGTTGAACATGGGTCTCTGCATTGGAGTCTTGGCCACTGGACCACCTGGGAAGTCTCTCCTCATACTCTTGGGGACAGTAACGGGTCACAGACCTCCTCTGAGGCCCCCTTAGAGCTGAGGCATGGGGTGGTTGCAGTAATCCTCTTGTGGCTAAGATGTGGTTTGTTGGTCATGATTCACTCACACTCCCTGCAAACATAGGGCTACTCCCCTGTGTGTGTCCTCTTGTGTGAGATGAGACTGGACTTCACACTGAAGCTTCGCCCACACTCCCTGCAAACATAGGGCTTCTCCCCTGTGTGTGTCCTCTGGTGTCTGATGAGGACTGACTTCTGACTGAAGCTTTGCCCACACTCCCCACAAACATAGCACTTCTCCCCTCTGTGTGTCCTCTGGTGCATGATGAGATGGTACTTCCAACTGAAGCTTCGCCCACACTCCCTGCAAACATAGGGCTTATCCCTGTGTGTATCCTCTGGTGTCTGATGAGATTGAAGTTCTGACTGAAGCTTCGCCCACACTCCTTGCAAACATAGGGCTTCTCCCCTGTGTGTGTCCTCTGGTGTCTGATGAAATTTGACCCGTGATTGAAGCTTCGCCCACACTCCCTGCAAACATAGCGCTTCTCCCCTGTGTGTGTCCTCTCGTGTGTGGTGAGACTTGACCTGTCCTTGGAGCCTTGCCCACACTCTCTGTACTTGACTTTCATAATCCCTGAGACCCCTGCCCCCACGAGTAATGTGCCTGTGTCCTCTGGATTCAGTTTCTGGCTTGTGCTGGGCTCTTCTGTCATTAGCTCATGCACCCCAGAATCTCCCATTTGTCCTCTGGGTGAGTAGGAAGAGGCCCTTGAAATCCTCTTCAGCCTTATGCTTTTCAGCAAAGGTTGGGATCTGTCCTTGGTCTCGCGACCCTCAGGTTTGTCACTCAGGCTGTGTGGATTGGAATATTGCTGCTGCTGATTTTGATTGCTTGGGCAGGGATCCTCTGGTTGGAGGAGGTCTCTTTCAAATGGTCTCAGGAATGTCTGAGAGGGGTGATTGCATCGGATGTGTTGGCTGAGGAATTTCTGACTGGAGAAGGCCAGAGGGCAGGAGGCACATGGGTGGATATTGGGCTTTGGTTCTGCTGAAAGAGGAAGCTTTTGGTCAGGTAGCTGGTTTGCCATGGTAAGGCCTGCCCCACTAATCATCCAAGTGTTGACAGTGCACGATTTGTCTCCCATCAAGTGTCTTTACAGTCCACTTTTCCATTCCACACTTATTCTCTACATCTACAGAAATCCAGGAAGCTTGTGTCAAGGGCCTTTTCTATATATCACCCAGATAGGGACCTTCCAGCAGCATCAGAGGCAGCGTCTCTCCTGATAGAGGTGGGTCTGCAGGGACTTTCCCTGCGTGTAAGTGTCTGAAAAGTCACGTCACAGTGGCTGCAGGTATTTACCCTACTGAGAAATAAGACTCGATGACTTAGCTGAAATCTCCTGAGTGGCTCCCTGTGGGGGGTGGGGGGGGGAGGGTCTATTCAGTTAGGGGCACCTGGCCTGGAGCTCTCTGCATATGGGAGGCAGCACAGGGGGTGGTTAGAGCAGGTGTCAGTAAAGCTGAATTTATGGCTCCTTGTTCAAAGAGCAGCCATTGTGCCAATCTCTGCGGGAAGTGGGTTTCAGCATGGATGAGACCGAGTGGCCCAGGTCCCACTGACTACAGGTTTCTGGCTCCTGCTGCCCCAACTGGTTCACAAATTGCTTCTTTCTCAGTTTTCTATAAATCATAAAATAAAGGCATGCCATTTCTCAAGCCTCACCAGTACTCATACCTCATTTATTTCATTCAGTCTTAGTCCATTTAACATGCACTAGGAAGTCCTGTTTAAAAATACATACTCTTCACACCCTCACTCCCAAGCATCTTCAGCCAGCCCACTCTCCCCTCATGTCTGGCAATGAATTGACCTCTGAGGTGACTTCCCGCTGCTGTCTCTTCCCAAAAATGAGCCAAAGCATCATCTTAGCACAGAGAACATGCCATTTGCAGCTGAAAGCTGCACGGTTGTTCTGTGTCACCCAGGAAGACCCCTGGGGCCTGCACGTGGACACAGGCCCTGAGGCTTCCATGTCCCATCCAGCCTCCTTCCTCTCCCTCTGCGCTTCCTCCTGTGACCCCTGGCATGGCCTCTCTTCCCGATCCCGGGGTTGTGGCACTGGCTGCTCTCCTGCCTTGAATCCTTTCCCACAGATGTTATCTCTGCAGAGACTCTGCCGCACCATCCGGCACCACACCCCACCCTCTGCTCACGCTGACCCGAGGCACGCTCCCTGCGCTGGTTTTCCTCAGAGCACCAGCCCCTGCTGCCCCAGGGCAGGGGTTCTGTCTGTTTCGGTGCATGGAGCCCCGTCTGGCACAGAGTATGAACTCACGTGACAACAAACTGGAACAGTAACTGAATGCACATCCCTGTACATGTGTCGGGAGGAAATGAGGAAGGAACAGGTAAAGCGGAGAGAGCTGGTAGATGCTAGAAAACTTACTTTTTGCTTCTAAGCTTTTCAGCAGAAGGTGATGTTACACATTTTTTGCATGAAATACTAAAAATTAGAACTAACATTTTTAATATAAAAATTTTTCCTAACAATCATATGAAAAGAATCAAATTCTGAGGCATTTTAATTGTGACTCGACTAACTTTGGAATGGATTGTATTCTGCTTCGGAATTGGCCCAGGGAGGCCCCCCAGGATGGGGTGAGGTGCTGGAAGAGGGGTGGCACTCACCTCTTGTGGTTGTGAGTTCACTCTTCCCCCTGCTGTCCCTCTTGATGCCAAGGTCCTGGCCATACGCGTCCCCGTACTAGACCAGCAGCTCACAGCCTGGCCTGACCACCTGGCAGGTTCGGTAAAACATCTGCGCATGATACTGGAAGGCCACCAGGTTCTGCTCCTTGTCGTCCCGGGCACAGTTCACATACCTGGGGTCGAGGCCAGGAAAGGGAAAGAAACCTCAGGTGATGAGCGCCCTCCATTCTTGGGCCATGCCCAGTTCCTTGCCTTCAGGCTCTGAAGCCTCCCCTCATGGGGACCTTCTGTTCACACGTTCGACTAGGTCATGTGAATTCCCATTTCCAGATCCTGTTTCCAGTCCTCTTCCTGGCTGGAATGCTTTTCTCTCCTTACCTAATTAGCTATTTTCCAGAGTCCAGTTCCAGACTCATCTCCACCTGGACTGTCCATGAGGCTGGTGACCTCCAGCTCCTCTAAACTCTGAATTAAGTTCTCTTCAATCCACAGGACTTGGTGCTCCTCGGCTAGCATGCAGCCCTCAGCATTCACCCCACCCTGCCTTCTCTCCTGAGGGTTTCCTCTAATCTCCCCACGTGTATCCAGGGTCATATTCACTTGCCCACCCCCTCCCATGGAAACTTGGAGAGAGCTCTGACATAGTTTGAGACACACAACAGTGATAGTTTATTCATTGTCTGCCTGCCCTGATGAAAGGAGAGGCCCTCAGAGAACGGCCCTGCTCAGGGCCATCCTGCCCCCCATTCCTTCCCAGGCCTCAGGGCTCACTTCTCACTGGAACCAAGCCTGAGGAGGTTGTTGCTCACATAGAGTCAAGGTCTCCTCTGTTAGGTTATCCTGGCGCTGTGCAGTTAATCAAAGATAGAAAAAGTAAGGTTACTGTTCCTAAAATTAATTGGCTAATGTCTGTCTGCAGTATGTTCTCCAAAAGGACATGGGTTGTGTGATCTGCCTCAGTAACAAAGTTCACTCTAAACGGAAACATAAAGTGCGTGGTGTCAATTAAGTGAGTTAAAGTGTCCCTGGTGAATCTAGACTCCTCAAGTTGTTTTCAAGTCCCCCAGTTTTGTTCAGCACACAGACTTGTATCTTGATGGCACATGCTATCTTTTTATTTCCTTCTTTCTAATGTCTTTTGAAATGAAAGAGCAGGATGTGGAGGGAAAAGAGGAAAGAAGATGTGAAAGCTGTTGAGGGGGCCGGGTTGAGAAGGAAAAGGGTGTGGGATTGAGGGAGCATCGACGTCTACACACTGCAGGCTCACTGCACTCACCTCATCCAGTTGGCCCAAGACGTGTCCTTTCCATCCACATACTCATAGCAGTTTCTCCCTTTGGTGAGCTGAGTGTCAGAAAAAGAGTTACAAGCTTTCCTCTGTTTTATTTTATTTTATTTTTGTAGGAAGTAAAAGAAGAGCTATTTCCCTTTGCAGTCATTGGTGGTCTTCAGCCTGCATGGATTCAACTGCCAGTCAGACCACACGGTAAGCTCCTTACTCATCATTCCAAGTCTGAGTCTCTTGGTCATTGAAGGCAAGGGCTCCACAAGGGAGGAGTCACTTCTGTGTGTCTGTACACTGTGACCCCACCTCTCCTCTGACCTTTAGATAGAGGTCCTGAGTGTCTGTACACTGTGACCCCACCTCTCCTCTGATCTTTAGATGGAAGCCCTATGTGTCTGTACACTGTGACCCCACCTCTCCTCTGATCTTTAGATAGAGGTCCTGAGTGTCTGTACACTGTGACCCCACCTCTCCTCTGA
>CM035288.1:61259842-61300429 GCA_020226075.1 Hydropotes inermis
CCTTTAGATAGAGGTCCTGTGCGCCTGGACCACAGTGTTCCCACCTCTCCTCTGACCTTTAGATGGAAGTCCTGTGTTCACACCCAGTGCACACAGTACAGGGGTCTGACTGTGTCATTGCCGACCGTGTTATCACCGTCTGCGTCCTCGCATGTAGGCATGAAGTAACCCCCACCACACACAACTGATTAGAGGCCAGAGGACAGGGAAACAGGGGTGCTTCTCACCAGCCAGGAGTACCCACTGTTGGCGGCCTCCTCATTGTTTGTGATCTGGCCCTCGTAGGGGCCAAAGTGCAGGCCCAGTCGCAGATCGGATCCTCGTTCCATACTCCAAGCCCAGTGTCAGGGATGCCCGACAGTCTGATGCTTAACCCAGGGGGCAGAGTGAGGGCTGAGAGGTTGGCATGCCCCTTTTCCACTGCAGAGTCCTTTACAAAGGTTGGGGGCCCATGGGCAGCACAGCTGTCGATGAAGAAGTTCTGACACTCCTCACAATCTGGAGGTGAGAACAGGGATGAGAGGAGGTACAGTGACATTGTTGGTCGTAAAGACCTTCAGAAAGAACTACGGCACTCATGGCATTTGGCCTTGATCCTGCACCCCAAGTCATAGAGGAAGGGGATGACTGGGGGACCAAATGGTGAGGGGAGGT
Source organism: Hydropotes inermis (assembly GCA_020226075.1). Classification (NCBI taxonomy): domain Eukaryota; kingdom Metazoa; phylum Chordata; class Mammalia; order Artiodactyla; family Cervidae; genus Hydropotes; species Hydropotes inermis. The sequence continues at coordinate 61,260,497 of CM035288.1, forward strand.
TAGTGGACCAAGGCCTCATAGCCCTTCCTCCATGAGTGGGTCAGCGGGGTCACTCACAGAGGTAGTCGTCATCCTGCGGCTCGCTGACCTCTTGGTACACGTGGCCCTTTCTTTCTCGTAGACTGTACCTCTTCATTCCAGTCTCCTTTTCTCTGAGTTCTAAGATGGAGAACAGAAGCTGAGCAAGGCTGGTGGGGTCTGGGGAGTTAGTCCCTGTTTTATTGGAAAGTGTGAGATCTCCTACTTGTCCATCTATATACTTTGTTAAAATTTGTTTACATGTATTTTACAAACTTTTACTTTTGTAATTTTATGTTTTAATGTTACATTATTTATTTCTTGGCTACCTGCATGGCTTGTGGGATCTTAGTTCCCTGACCAGGAATGGAGCCCACACCTCCTGCAGTGGAAGCGTGGAGCCTTAACCACTTCACCCCCAGGAAGTCCCCTCTCTATACTTTGTTTCTTCTCTCTTTAACTACTGGTTCAGGAGACTGAGGCTCCACACTGACCACAGATGCCCAGTTCAGTGTTAGCGTCCTGCACTTCCCGTTAGTAGGTTTAACTTCCCAACCTTCTTACTTAGTAAATAGTTCACTAACACATCTACTCAGAAAATATATGTTAAGGGAACATGACACATAAGGCATTGAGCAGAGGTCTAGACATAAACACTAACAAAGCATGGTCCCTATCATCACAGCTGGGTTTATCGAACTACTTTTAGTTCAAAAAAGTGTCAGCACTTTTGCATTTAATGTAATGCTTTAAAACACTGTGTGAGTTATGTATCATTATTTTCACTTTACAGATAGCAATCAGGACCTCAGAAAATATACAGTATTTTCCCAAGGCCCCAGTGCTAACTTCATGTCTCAGATCAGTCCAGCTTAAACCCCCGCCTACCTAAAGTCCATGCCACACACCTAGGCCATACTTACTAGTTTTTCTACAGGGACTAGAGGAACTAATGAGAGGAACTCCCCAAATTTTCTCTTACTGACTTTTTGTCTGGGGTGCTGTCCAGGGGTCCTTTTTTCTGGGATGGAGCACCAGTTTCTGAGCCTGCTTGGAGCCACTTGTCTTCAGCAATTTTGCTGCTCCCAGCAATTCCTTCAAACTAGATTCCTTACTTAATGGTGCCCTGGACATTCCCTTCCATGTGAGTAAAAGACAACATGCATTTCTTTAGCTCTCTAGGACTTTATGAAGTGTTCACATGCATGACTTTAGTTAATACTTCGACAATTCTTGGAAATACCTGGTGGAGGCGAGGTCTGAACACTGGATTGTAAAATAAGGACCTAAGTGGGTAGTGAATCAAAACTAGAATTCATATCTTAAGGTTCTTTCCCTTCAACTTTCTGCATAAAAGTGAGAGCAAGGCCGGGATAATAGCTGGAGGTCAGGGAAAGAAGAAGATAAGGGCTTATAGAGAAATCCGGGGAGTTTTCTATTAATTAGTGGCCCTTTGATGGACAAGGAAGTATGGAAAATTACAGAGGGGAGAGAACACATCTGGAAAATAAGGTGACAAAACAGTGAGATTGAGAAAAGAAAAGACAATTGGCAGAAACACATTTAGACAATAAAGAAAATGAGCTGAAAGTTGCAGGTTGCCATGTCCTCTTAGAGACAGTGTTTGGAATTAAAGTAGCTGGTCTCATCAATTCTGCTAGAACAAGACTGCATGACTAGCTGGTTCTCCTCAGTTTCCTGATCCATTAACTGGTATACATACTAATTCTTAATGTTATAGTGGACATTAAATTTAATAACATTTCAACAAATTGTTGTGTGAGCTATTTAATACAGTATGAATGTGAGTGTACATCCCTGCCATCAATTTATCCCTTCAACTGCATCTCTATTTGAAGTCTGGCTCACAGATACTATCTTCAGCATTCTTTGACCTTCCTACTCCTAGATGAATGTTTAAATGTGGAGTCACACATTCACAAAACATTCAGTAGGCTCTCAGGGGCTTTGAGCTGGGCCTGGACTTCTGAGAATTAACAGGTATGGGCTAGGCTCTCAAAGCTCACAACACAGGGGTAGGCTAAACAAATGATTCCAAACAGGAGAGTTGCCTAATCAGAGCTCAGGAGAAGGACTTGTCACTCCCTCCTGCAAGAATGAGCATTTGAAATGATGCCCAGATGATGAGTTTCTACTCAAAAGCGGGTAACCTATGTGAAGTCCTTCAGTTATTTTCTTATTTGTTGCTTTTCAGTCATAAACCTGAGGCTTGTCAGGGTCGTGAGTTGCTTCCTCTTATTGGACTGGAAAGCTCTGAGGTAGGGGTCCTGTCACTGTCTTCATCCTGGACTGTCCACTTTACACACTACCCAGCTTGTCCTTAAGCATCTTCATATTGGACCGTCCACTCTACAAACTGCCCAGCATGTCCTTAAGCTTCTTCATCTTGGACCATCCACTCTACAAACTGCCCAGCATGTCCTTAAGCTTCTTCCTCTTGGACCATCCACTCTACAAACTGCTGAACATGTCCTTAAGCTTCTTCATCTTGGACCATCCACTCTACAAACTGCCTAGTATGTCCTTAAGCTTCCCTCAGTCAAATGTCTTAGCAGATCCCTCCCTAGCACAGCACAAAAGAACTGAGGTTGAAAACCTCTCTCAGATGATGACATAAATATGTATGAATAAGCTTCATAGAACTATGGAAGTTTTAATCATTTTGTAAGGAGTTTAGAAAAAGTGCTTTGGATTAGATTGCACTACCAGTGATACTGTGATCTCGGGCATATAATCAACCTTTTTTTTTCTAACCTCAGTTTTGTGATTTATAATGGTGATAGCTATATACCTACTTATAGGTACTGTAGGATTGTTTTAAGGTTTAAGCAAGTTTATTCACATAAAATGCTTAAAGTCTGATATATTGTGAAAATAATGTAACAATAGAACAGGATACTATGGTTGTTGTTCTTACTAACCGTAAAGGTGGTGGTGATATCAGACAGTGTGCTAAAGATTCAGGACAGGAAGGCAGCCGTCTCCAGGATCTCTGTGTTTTCTCCCATTCTCACCTGTGACTGGATTCATGAGAAGGACATTTTTGCAACAGGATTTGGGAAATACTCACCTTCTGGTGTTTACTGTGCTCCACTCTGAAGGCCATCGAAGAAGGTTTACCTAAAAAATGGTGAGAATCAGTGTTTTGGTTGGTAAATGTTTCCAAACTGGGCATTCTAATTAAGGACACATAATTCTGAGGCAGAGAGTGACAAGGACAAGGATTACCAAAGGAGGAATGGAAAATTATTTCTGTATCATCAACTCCTATGCTTCCACTGGGAGCATTACATAATTTTCTTTTTTTCAATATACTTTTATTAAAATAAAAAAAAAATGAAAGTTCATCTGTGCCTCATCTGATGTCCATAAAGTATCTAATAAATTTACTAGCCTTTCATGACAAGAGTACTCAACAAAGTAGAAACATAAGGAAGTGACTGCAATATAATAAAGGTCATATATGAAAAGTCTACCTCTAACATCATAATCATTAGTGAAAAGCTGAAAATTTTTCTCTAAGATCAAGAAAAAAGGCAAGGGTGCCCATTCTCAACATTTCTATTCACCATAATGTTAGAAGTCCTAGCCAGGGCATTAGGTTAGAAAAGGAAACAAAAGGCTTCCATTTGGAAAGAAAGAAGTAAAATTATGTCCGTTCATAGAAGACATGACTTTATGTACAGAAAAATCTTTAAAATTCCACACACACAAAAAACCTACACAGAAGTTTGCATGGTACAAAATCAACATTCAAATATCTTTCCATGCATGAACAATGACCATTCCAAAAAGGAAAATAAGAAAACAATCCTATTTATTTTTTATTTTTTAAAGCTATAGTCAGGATCTAAATTTAAATTTAAAAATATTTATTTTTATTTATTTATTTGTGCCAGGTCTTTGTGCGGCATATGGGATCTAGTTCCCTGACCAGCGACTGAACCCAACTTCTCTGCATTGGGAGTGTGGAGTCTTAGCCTCTGGACCCCCAGAGAGGTCCCAATAATCTTATTTATAATAGCATCAAAAAAGAATGAAGTAATTGGGAGTAAACTTAAGGAGATGAAAGACTTATACATTGAAAACTACAAAACTACAAAGTATTGCTGAAAGGAATCTGACACAAGTAAATAGAAAGGCATCTCATGTTTATGGATTTGGAGACTGAATATTATTAAGCTGTTCATACTACCCAAAGCAATTTAAAGATTCAATGCAATTCGTATTGAAATCCCAATGGAATTTTTTTCTGATATAGAAAACCCATCCTACAGTTAATACTGAATCTCAGAGGACCCCAAATAGGCAAAACAATCTTAGAAAAAACAGCAAAACTGGAGGCCTCTGATTTCAGAACATATTACAAAGGTACAGGAACCAAAAGAGTGTAGTTTTTGCATAAAGTGTATGCTTAGTCACTCAGGGGTGTTGACTCTTTGTGATCTTTTGGACTGTAGCCCACCAGGCTCCTCTGTACAAGGGATTTCTCAGGCAAGAATACTGGACAGAGTTGCCATTTCCTTCTCCAGGGGATCTTTTTAATCCATGGATTGAACCTGCATTTTCTGTGTCTCCTGCATTGAAGGCAGATTCTTCACCTGCTGAGCCACTGAGGAAGCCCGTTGGCATAAACACAGACATGTCAATCAATGGAACAGAATAGACATCCAGAAATAAACAGAAATACACTCTTGGATAACTGATCTAATGATCTTCATCAAGTGTGTCAAGACAACTGGGAAAGTTTAATCCCTATAATGAATGGTTCTGGGGTAACAAAATATCCATATGTAAAATAACGAAGATCTTACATCATGAAGAAAAATCAACTCAGAATGGATTAAAGGCCTAAATGCAAGACTTGATAAGACTCTTAGAGGAAAACAAGGGTCAAGCTTCATGACACTGAATCAGCAATGATTTCTTAGATATGGTACCAAGGGCACAAGTATTAGTAACAAAGTAAAAATAGACAAATGAGATTACATTAATCTTAAAACCTCTGTGCAGCGAAGGACACAGTAAACAGGGTGAAAAGGCCACCTACAGGATGGTAGAAAATATTTGTAAAACATGTATCTGATAAGGGGTTAACAAGTATACACCAATATGAAGCCTACCTATAAGTCAGGAAGAGAACCTGATTGATCATGATGGCACCCTGATATCAAACTTCCATGCTCCAGCATTGTAAGAAAACAAATTTCTGTGGTTTAAGGAATGCAATCTGTTTTGCTATGGCAGTCTGAGCTGACTAACACAGTGGGAGAAGGAATTCAATAGACATTTCTCCAAGGAAGATACAGAAATGGCCAACAAACATATGATAAGATGTTCAATATTACTAATCAATAGGGAAACACAAATTGAAACCTTCTGTGATGGGCAATATGAATAAGAAGATAATACCAAGTTTGGTAAGGATATGGAGAAATTGGAACCCTTATACACTATTGTTGGAAATGTAAAATGTTGCAACCTTCATAGAAAACAGTATGGAGTTTCCTCAGAACTGCTGTATGATCTAGCAATCCAACTCAAGAGTATGTTTCCATAAAAAATTGAAAGCAAGATCTTGAATAAATATTGTGCACATCTATGGTCATTGCAGCATTATTCCCAGTTGGTGAGATGTGGAAGAAATCTAAATGTTCATTGGTGGATAAACAGATAAAAATTATATAGATGATATATCTTATATCAGTTATATACACATGCACACAATGGAATGTTTTTAAGCCTTAAAAAAGAATTCTGTCATATGCTACATCAGGGATGGGTCTTGATGATATGCTAAGTGAAATGAACCAATCCAAAAAAGACAAATATTGCCTGATTCTACTTCTATGAGGTATCTAAATTAATCAAATCCATAGAAAATAAAATCGTGGTTGCCAAAGGCTATGAGGAGGAAGAATTGGAGAATTGTTCCTCAGTGGGTTAGGGCTTCCGTCACGCAAGATGGAAAAGTTCTACAGATTTGTTGTACAGCAATGTGTATATATATCCCCGGTGGCTCAGTGGTAAGGAATTGCATGCAATGCAGGGGATGCAACAGACGCAGGTTCGATCCCTGGGTTGGGAAGACCAACTGGAGCAAGAAATGGCAACCCACTGCAATATTCTTGCCTGGAGAATCCCATGGACAGAGGAGCCTGTTGAGCTACAGTCCATGGGTATGCAAAGAGTCAGACACGATGGAGCGATTAACACTATGGCCACTAACACTAATGTGTACATAGTTAGCAAGAGTGTACCATACACTCAGAAATTGTTAAGAAGGTAAATTAAGATGTGCAGAGGTATGGTGAACCGTGACATATATATTCCCTATGAAGAATCTCTCTTAATGTCAAAACCTTTGCAGACAACCAAACGATTGTTTTCATGTCCCTTTCACTAGTTTTCATAACCTAAGGGAACAGAGGAACTTCCCTGCCTGCCGATGCAGAAGACACAGGTTTGATCGCTGGTCCAGGAAGATTCCACTTTCTGCAGGGCAACTAAGCCTGTGTGTCGCAAACTACTGAGCCTGCATGTGCTCTGCAATGAGAAGCCACTCACTGCAACCAGAGAAAGCCCATGCACAGCCACGAAGACACAGTGAAGCCAAAACTAAATAAATAATTTTAGAAAATCTGGAAGAACAGAAATTCATAGATGGAGAATCATAGAACTATCTAAATTGTTTTCTCCGGTCTAGGAAGATTAACTTGTCTAAACTGAGCAGTAGAAGAGGAAGTGAGCTGCTCACTTCTATTTTATAATGAATGTACTTCATTTTATTTACTTGATGCTGTCTCTGGTCAGTGAAATGTGGGAAAGATGAGGGAGAATAAATAGCTCTCTCAAACCCTTTCCCAGAATGAAAACAAATAATTAGTTTCACCTTAGGGTAAGAAGATCATGTGGTGTTCTATATACATACATAAATAATGTCTCTTGACATAATATGTTAATCATTTCCTCTTCTAAGAGATTTAATCCAATGGCCAATTATGAGATTAGTATTAAATCTCTTTGGTGAATTTATTTCTAAGGTTTCTTTAACGGACTTTCAGTAAGAATGTTTAGCAAAAATAATTCTTTTTAAAAAGAATGATAAATTTTAAACATAAAACTTTTGAGAATTACACTGGAAAACCTATACATTCATCTTCATTCAGGCTGATGTCAATATTCGGCCACAACCACTTCAGAATGCTGAAAATTATGTTTTCTTTGCTACTGGCTGAGATGTAGTTGAGACCTAAGCCCAAGCTGGTTTCAGGAAGACACCTGAAAATCCTCCTGGCCCCTCACCTTGCTGCCTTGGTGTCCATTCTTCATCAGAATCCTCAATGTCATCTACCTGGGGTTTGATGACCTGCCAGCGGTGATGCAGGAAAGCTGGTCAAGTGGCTCTGAAACCTGGAAAGAAGCAAAATATTTGTCCTAAGAAGGAGGAAGAAAGCACAGAAGCAATAGGAAGTGTCACAAAGTCAGGGAATCAGTGGGATGGGCTGGGGGAATCTAGAACAAGGCAAGAGGTGAGCTCTGAACTGCAGGGTCAGCCTCCCTTTGGTACAAAACTGTAAACATTTCCTCCAGCTTAGTCTTCACACAAAAGGGAACTGTGAGCAGATGAAGCCACCTAAGAGCAGGCCAAATGAACACTGAGGGTGAAGACCTGTTTCATGTTTCCCAGGCTCACAGGCACCCAGCACTTCCTGTTACCTATAGCAATCAGCACTTTGTAGTTCCTTTTCACATTCCTATATTGGATTTTTTCCCATTCTCCCATCTCTTCCCATTCTTCCTTGGAGAAGTATATGGAGATGTCTTTGAAAGCATCTTTGGCCTAAGGAAAACAATAGACTTCATCAGTGATTTGCTAATCTGAATCAGACCTTAGAGCTGGGCCTTCTCCTCCACCTTTTGTGCAGGGAGTAGCCTGAAGCTACTGGATGGTCTCTGTGAGACAGAGATGAAGACTTTTCTTCCTGACTGTGTCCTGCTTAACTGAACAAACACTGGGCATTTTTCTAACTCTCCCTGGACACAAAGCAGTTGAGGAATCTAGTGTCTTGTTTTGTCCCACTCCACCCCACCATCTCAGACAGGACCAGGCATTCCCATCCTGTGTACATTCGAAGAGAAGTTCACTCAGCTGCCCAGGCAAGCAGCCTGTGGTCCTTCAGGGACCGGCGCTGTGTCCTTCCTATAGAGCTGGCTTAGAGCCCAGCTTTGCCGCCTCTGCCTCTCACAGTGGGCTTCCACTCTGTTTTCCTGGCATCTCCCTCAGTGCTTTCCTCCGGAGACCTGTTTGGCCTCATGGCCATTGGAGTGCTCAAGGCCAAGGTGCCTGTGGAAGAAGAAGGTGCTGAGACAGCCTAGACCACTGTCCAGAGCCTGGTTTGTCTTCCTTTGGTGGAGTGTCCAGGGAAGGAAGGTGAGGGGAAAGTCGGGGTGAGGGTATTGGTGGGATGGAGGGATCCTGACTAACTATGACAGACCAGACTAATGTGAACTAGATTTGGTTTCTTTGGATCCCCTACAATTCAGCCCTTCTGAGGAAAGGCACTGGGAGGGACGTGTCTGTGGGTGACAGAGGGATTCCTGAGGAGACCTGGAAGCCCCTAAGTGCTGGCCTGGGGTGAGGCTGAAATCAGGGCTCTGTTCCAGTGCAGGAGAGGGATTATTTCTCCAAGGAGGGTTTTGAGGATCTCTGCCTGGGGACTCAGAAAAATCTGGGCATAACGTGGGTTCTATATCTAAGGGACATGTCAATCGGCTTGAGGAGATCTGGGTCCCATGGGCTGAAGGAACTGGGGTCCTCAGAAAGAGGGGACTGGGGATCTTTTGGCTGATGTAGAATGCACAGGGTGAGAGAACTTGGCATCTTTGAGGCTGAGGAAATCAGGGGTTTCTTATTAAGGCGATTTAGGTCTCCGACAGGCACGACATTTGGGGTCTTGAGGACGAAGAATGAGAGAGCTTGGGTCTTAAGAGCTCCCAGGCTGAAGTACTCAGGGTCTCCGAGGTTAAGGAAATTTGGTCTCTCTCTGCGGGTGCTATTTTTAGGGTGCCTCAGGCTGAGGGGAACTGGGGTTACTCTAGGTATTTGAGGGTCGCAGCACTAGGGGATTCGGTGTTTCTGTGGGTGAAGGGACTTGTAGTCCCTGAAGCTGACGACACGCAAGCTTCCTTCAGATTAGGACTCAGGTTCCTCAAAACTGATGGGATTTGGGGCCTCCCACCCTGGAATTTGAAGCCGTCAGGCTAAAGGTTTATGAGGGTTGTGCAGGGTGCGTTCCCGTCAGTCTCCCCCGCTGTCCTGCAGTGCTACCCAACCCGGCCTGGGGCGCGCTAGTAGCTCAGCGACGTCCAGTCCTCCCGCGCTGAGGCGAAATGAAGGGCCAGCAGCCCGCCTGTACCCCTTCAGGCACGAGCGACCAATGGGCCTTGAGACCTAGGCAGTCGCGATGGAGGCCCCGCCCCACCGCACGGGGAGTGGCTGCTCTGGGGGCGTGTCTGTCAGGAAGCCTCCAGCGCGCAGGCGCATCCTGGCAGTTTTCTTTGCTTGTTTTCAGGCATGGCCTCTTAGGCCTGGATCCTCAAGTGAGCAGGTTGTCCTCAGGCTGGATGTCTCCTTCCAGTGCCCTCAACTAGAACTCGGCTCCACCAGTCTGTAGTCGTGCTCCCGGACTTTCTCCTAGGCCCACCTGTGCCCTACCTTGTCAAATCCAGTTTTGGCAAGAACTCTATGTGATGAGTACTGTATTATTCAGAGGAAAATGGTGTAATTAACTAAATTCTGATGAGACACAGGATAAACAACATATGGTCAAAGATTTAAATGCAAGGCATGGAATAAGTATGTTAGAAAAAAGTTGGAGGATTTTAAACCTCAAAGTAGAAGCGGCACTGATGAGTCATCTGTATATTTAATATAGGTATTAAAAGCCTTCAGAAATGAGGTATAAGTAAAACCTCAAAGCCTTGCAAGTGTTTTTTTTTGTAAAACGAGGCATTGGACTGGAGGACAAAGGATCCACAGAGCTGAGTTTGCTTGACACCTACTGGCTTCACAAGGTAAAATAGGGCCACTGTTTCTGGCCCTTGGCTAGATTTGCTCACAGAAAAATAACGTGATTTCCATGTATTGGAAGCAAGACGACAGACTGTAGAATTAGTATCAAGTGGTGGTTGGGAGTCTGGATGGAGAAATGTTACCAGGAAAGTGAGTTTACCTCTTGGTGGGTGTTGAGCCAGAAGATACAACCCAGCCAAAGCTCATGGGAAGAAAAAGTGTATTACTTGCAGAACTATGGAGAACACCATGGAGCTTTCCAGAGCAGTATCTCTCTAAACTGCAAAGTTGGGGAAGCTTTAATCTATGGGTACAGGCGTGTTCAGGCTTTCCTGGTGGCTCACATGGTAAACAATCTGCCTATAGCAGAAGACCCGGGTTCAATCCATAAGTGGGGAAGATCTCCAGAGGAGGGTGTGGCAGTCCACTCCAGTATTCTTGCCTGGAGAATCCCATGGACAGAGGAGCCTGGTGGTCCACGGGGTTGCAAACAGTCTGACACGAGTAAGTGACTAACACGTTAACTTTACAGGCATGTTCATTCAGGGTGTTGGGCTGTGGGAGACTCCAAGCTTCAGTTGATTAAAGTCTTGAGAGTTAGAACTAGTCACCATCAGCATCCCTTACACTCCAGCTGGTCTATAGATATCTATTCTTGATATAGATATAGATATCTATTCTTCTTCATATTCTTTCCCCTTATCAGTTCAGTTCAGTCGCTCAGTCGTGTCTGACTCTTTGTGATCCCATGGCCAGCAATATGCCAGGCTTCTCTGTCCATCACTAACTCCCAGAGCTTGCTCAAGTCATGTCCATTGAATCAGTGATGCCATCCAACCATCTCATCCTCTGTCATCCCCTTCTCCTCCTGCCTTCAATTTTTCTCAGCATCAGGGTCTTTTCAAATGAGTCAGTTCTTCATATCAGGTGGCCAAAGGATTGGAGCTTCAGCTTCAGCATCAGTCCTTCCAATGAATATTCAGGACTGATTTCCTCTATGATTGACTGGTTGGATCTCTTTGCAGTCCAAGGGACTCACAAGAGTCTTCTCCAATACCACAGGTCAAAAGCATCAATTCTTTGGTACTCAGCTTTCTTTATGGCCCAACTCTCACAACCATAAATGACTACTGGAAAAACCATAGCTTTGACTAGATGGACCTTTGTCAGGAAATTAATGTCTCTGCTTTTTAATATGCTGTCTAGGTTGGTCATAGCTTTTATTTCAAGGAGCAAGCATCTTTGAATTTCATGGCTGAAGCCACCATCTGCAGTGATTTTGGAGCCCAAGAAAATAAAATCTGTTACTGTTTCAATTGCTTGCCCATCTATTTGCCATGAAGTGATGGAACTGAATGCCATGATCTCCACTTTCTGAATGTTGAGCTTTAAGTCAGCTTTTTAACTCTCCTCTTTCACTTTCATCAAGAGTCTCTTAGTTCTGCTTCACTTTCTGCCATAAAGGTGGTGTCATCTGAATATCTGAGGTTATTGGTATTTCTCCCAGCAACTTGATTCCAGCTTGTGCTTCATTCAGCCTGGCATTTTGCATGATGTACTCTGCACATAAGTTAAGTAAACACAGTGACAACATACAGTCTTGATGTATTCCTTTCCCAATTTAGAACCAGTCTGTTGTTCCATGTCTGCTTATAACTGTTGCTTCTTGACCTTCATACAGATTTCTCAGGAGTCAGGTAAGGTGGTCTGCTATTCCCATCTTTTGGGGATTTTCCAACAGTTTATTGTGATCCACACAGTCAAAGGCTTTGGCATAGTCAATGAAGCAGAAGTAGATGTTTTTCTGGACTCTCTTGCTTTTTCTATGATCCAATGGATGTTGGCAATTTGATCTCTGGTTCCTCTGCCTTTTCTAAATCCAGACTGAACATCTGAAAGTTCACCATTCACATATGTTGAAACCTCACTTGGAGAATTTTGAGCATTACTTTGCTAGCATTGAGATGAGTGCAATTGTGCAATAGTTTGAACATTCTTTGGCAGTGCCTTTCTTTGGGATTGGAATGCAAACTGATCTTTTCCAGTCCTGTGGCCACTGCTGAGTTTTCCAAATTTGTTGGCATATTGAGTACACCATTTTAAGAGCATCATTTTTTAGGACTTGAGATCGTGCAGTTGGAATTCCATCACCTCCACTTGCTTTGTCTGTAGTGACGCTTCCTAAGGCTCACTTGACATCACATTCCAGGATGTCTGGCTCTAGGTGAGTGATAACACCATCGTGGTTATCTGAGTCCTTAAGATCTCTTTTGTGTAGTTCTGTGTATTCTTGCCACCTCTTCTTAATATCTATTGCTTCAGAAATGGTCCATACCTATTCTGTCCTTTACTGTGCCCATCTTTGCATGAAATGTTCCCTTGTTATCTCTAATTTTCTTAAAGAGATTTTTATTCTTTCCCATTACATTGTTTCCCTCTTTTTTTTTTTTTTTTCATTGTTCACTTAAGAGGTTTTTCTTATATCTCCTTGCTATTCTTTGGAACCTTGCATTCAGATGGGTATATCTTTTTCCTTTTCTCCTTTGCCTTTAGCTTCTCTTCTTTTCTCAGCTCTTTGTAAGGCCTCCTCATACCACCCTTTTTGCCTTTCTGCATTTCATCTTGGTGGATGGTTTTGATCATGGCCTCCTGTACAATGTTAGGAACCTCTATCCATAGTTCTTCAGGCACTCTGTTTATCAGATCTAATCCCTTGATTCTATTTGTCACTTCCACTGTATAATCATAAGGGATTTGATTTAGGTCATACCTAAATGGCCTAGGGGTTTTCCCTACTTTCTTCAATTGAAATCTGAATTTTGCAATAAGGATGTCATGATATGAGCCACAGTCAGCTCCTGGTCTTGTTTCTGCTGACTGTATAGAGCTTCTCCATCTTTGGCTACAAAGAATGTAATCAATCTGATTTTGGTATTAGGGGATGGTTTGTGGTGCCTGTGTGTAGAGTCTTCTCTTGGGTTGTTGGAATATAGTGTTTGCTATGACCAGTGCATTTTCTTTGCAAAACTCTGTTAACCTTTGCCCTGCTTCATTTTGTACTCCAAGGCCAAACTTGCCTGTTACTCCAGGTATCTCTTGACATCCTACTTTAACAAAAATTTATTTTAACTGGAGGTGGATTACTCTACAATATTGTGGTGGTTTTTGCCATATGTTGATATGAGTCAGCCACGGGTGTACATGTGTCCCCCTGTCCCACCTTCCCCCCACCACTTCTCTCCCCTCCCATCCCTCTGGGTTGTCCCAGTACACCAGCTTTGAGTGACCTGTTTCATGCATCGAACTTGGACTGGTTATCTATTTCACATATGGTAATATACATGTTTCAATGCCATTCTGTCATATCATCCCACCCTCGTCTTCTCCCACAGAATCCAAAAGTCTGTTCTTTACATCTGTGTCTCTTGCTCTTGTGTATACAGTCATTGTTACCATGTTTCTAAATTCCATATATATGTGTTATTATACTGTATTGGTGTTTTTCTTTACGCTTACTTCACTCTGAATGACAGGCTCCAGTTACATCCACCTCATTGGAACTGACTCAAATGCATTCTTTTTCATAGCTGAGTAATATTCCATTGTGTATATGTACTACAACTTTCCTATCCATTCATCTGTGTATGGACATCTAGGTTGCTTCCATGTCCTAACTATTGTAAACAGTGGTGCAATGAACATTGGGGTATGGGTGTCTCTTTCAATTCTTGTTTCCTTGGTGTGTATGCCCAGCAGTGGGATTGCTGGGTCATATGGCAGTTCTATTGCCAGTTTTTAAAGGAATCTCCACACTGTTCTCCATAGTGGCTGTACTAGTTTGCATTCCCACCAACAGTGTAAGAGTGTTCCCTTTACTTCACACCATCTCCAGCATTTATTGCTTGTAGATTTTTAGATGGCAGCCATTCTGACTGGTGTGAGATGGTACCTCATTGTGGTTTTGATTTGCATTTCTCTGATAATGAGTGATGTTGAGCATCTTTTCATGTGTTTGTTAGCCATCTGTATGTCTTCTATGGAGAAATGTCTGTTCAGTTCTTTGGCCCATTTTTTGATCGGGTCATTTATTTTTCTGGTATTGAGTTGCATGAGCAGCTTGTATATTTTGGAGATTGATTCTGTCAGTTGTTTTGTTTGCTATTATTTTCTCCCATTCTGTCTTTTCACCTTGCTTATAGTTTCCTTCGTTGTACAAAAACTTTTAAGTTTAATTAGGTCCTGTTTGTTTATTTTTGCTTTTATTTCCATTACTCTGGGAGGTGTGTCATAGAGGACCTTGCTGTGATTTATGTCAGAGAGTGTTCTGCCTATGTTTTCCTCTAGGAGTTTTATAGTTTCTGGTCTTAAATTTAGATCTTTAATCCATTTTGAGTTATTTTTGTGTATGGTCTTAGAAAGTGTTCTAGTTTCATTCTTTTACAGGTAGTTGACCAATTTTCCTAGCACCACTTGTTAAAGAGATTGTCTTTTCTCCATTGTATATTTTTGCCTCCTTTGTCAAAGATACGGTGTCCATAGGTGTGTGGATTCATCTCTGGGCTTTCTATTTTGTAATGTTGATCTATGTTTCTGTCTTTGGGCCAGTACCATACTGTCCTGATGACTGTAGCTTTCTAGTATAGTCCGATTGACACCCTGCTTTTGCATTGCAGTCCCCTATGATGAAAAGCACATCTTTTTTTTGGGTATTAGTTCTAGAAGGTCTTATAGGTCCTCATAGAACCATTCAACCTCAGCTTCTTTGGGATTAGTTTTTGGGGCATAGACTTGGATTACTGTGATGTTGAATGGTTTGCCTTGGAGACAAAGAGAGATCATTCTGTCATTTTTGAGATTGCACCCAAATACTGCATTTTGGACTCTTGTTGACTATGAGGGCTACTCCATTTTTTAAAAGGGATTCTTGCCCATAGAAGTAGATGTAACGATCATCTGAATTAAATTCTCCCACTCCAGTCCATTTTAGTTCACTGATTCCTAAAATGTCAGTGTTCACTCTTTCCATCTCCTATTTGACCACATCCAATATCCTGTGATCATAGACCCAACATTCCAGGTTCCTATGCAATATTGTTCTTTATGGCATCGGACATTACTTCCATCACCAGTCACATCCACTACAGGGCACTATTTTCACCTTTGCTCCATCTCTTCATTCTTTCTGGAGTTATGTCTCCACTCTTCTCCAGTAGCATATTGGGCACCGACCGACCTGGGGAGTTCATCTCTCAGTGTCATATCTTTTTGCCTTTTCATACTGTTCATGGGGTTCTCAAAGCAAGAATAATGAAGAGGTTTGCCAACACTGAAGTGGTCCCTTCTCCAGTAGACCATGTTTTGTCAGAACTTGCCACCATGACCTGTTCGTCTTGGGAGGCCCTACACAGCATGACTCATTGTTTCATTGAGTTAGACAAGGCTGTAGTCCATGTGATCAGTTTGGTTATTTTTCTGTGATTGTGGTTTTCATTCTGTCTGCCCTCTTATGAATAAGGATAAGAGAGTTATGGAAGCTTCCTGATGGGAGACAATGACTGTGGGGGAAACTGGGTCTTGTTCTGATGGGCGGGGGCCATACTCAGTAATATTTAATCCAATTTTCTGTTGATGGGGGAGGCTGTGTTCCCTCCCTATTGTTTGGCCTGAGGCTAAAGTGTTGACCCATGCTTCCACCAGAGACTCCCGGACTCTCACAGGGAATTCTAACTCAGTCACTTGTGGGGACACTGCTCCTTTCTCCTGGCTCCTGGTGCACACATGGTTTTGTTTGTGCCCTCCAAGAGCCTGTTCCCCCAGTCCTGTGGAAGTTTTGTAATCAAATCCCACTGGCCTCCAATGTCTAATTCCCTGGAGGTTCTCAGTCCCTTTGCCAGATCCCCAGGTTGAGAAATCTGTTGTGGGTCCTAGAACTTTCTTAACAGTGTGAGAATTTCTTTGGTATAATTGTTCTACAGTTTGTGGGTTGTCTGATCAGTGTCTCTGTGATGGGTCTAATGGCAACTTCCTCCAAGAGGGCTTATGCCACATGCTGCATGACCCAGGGCTGATGCAGCCAGAGCCACTGTCCATGCAGCAGGCCACTGCTGACTTGTGCCTCAGCAGGAGACACTCAGACACTCAAAGGCAGGTCTGGTCAGTCTCTGTGGGGCCCCTGGTCCCTGGTGCACACAAGGCTTTGTTTGAGCCCTCCAAGTGTCTCTGGAAGGCATGGGGTTTGATTCTAAATGTGATTTTGCCCCTCCTACCATTTTATTGGGGCATCTCCTTTGCCCTTAGATGTGGGGTATCTGTTTTTGGTGGGATCCAACATTCTCCTGTCAATGGTTGTTTTGCAGTGAGTTGCAGTTTTGGAGTTCTCACAGGAGAAGATGACCACATGTCCTTCTACTCCACCATCTTTCCCCTTGTAAGTTATTACAAAATGTTGAGTTTAGTTGCCTGTGCTATACAGTAGGTCCTTGTTGATTATCTATTTTACCCTAATTTTTTAAACTCTTGATTTTAGTTATTTCATTTATTTTTGGCTGCACTGTCTTTGTTGCTGTGCATGGGTTTTCTCTAGTTTCAGTGAGTGGGGGCTACTCTTCCTTGTGGTGTGAGGGCTTCTCATTGCAGTGTCTTCTCTTGTTGTGGAGCACAGGCTCCAGTGTGTGTGGCCTTCCATAGTTGCAGCACATGGTCTCAGCAGTTGTGGCCCCCAGGCTCTCAAGCACAGGCTCAATAGTTGAATGAGAAGCCCTCATACTGCAACAAGGCAAATACACTCTCTTCATCTAGAGGAAAGTCCACACAGCAGCAAAGACCCAGTACAGCCAAAACCAGGCAATAAAAAAAAATAAATAAAATTAGAAAATAACAACAGCTGTAAACCCCCACAAAAATCAGAGCTGGTATCAGGTAGCCCGGTAATTAGGTCTGTTTGTCTCTGGTTCTGAAATGCAAAAAGAAGGAAAACTACAAGGGGTGGTCTGTGGTAAAAGCAAGCATCAGGATGTAAGTAGCATGGGGTTAAAGGAGAATAGGTGCAGGATGTAGCTCAAGCAGAGTTAGGGAGCAGAAAAACAGGCTTAGTTACATAGTACCGATTAGAAGCAGTAAAGGAAAATCTAGGAGGGATCCAGCCTGTTCACTGTTCTCTTTATCTTCTTTATTCTCAGGAAAGAAAAGAGAATCATTTCTCTCTTTTCCTTTCCACTGAAACACTGATAGAAGCAACTTAGATGAGAAGGAGTGGCCTTCAGGAGCTCAGCCTCGTCCTGCAGTTCCTGTATAAAAGCAGTGAGTTTGAGACATCACCAGGAGAAAAGCAGACATTTAATAACTTGTATACCTCCTGTATATAGGGGAACTATCCAGGAAACCTGAGTCACTCCCTGAAATGTCCAAAGCCATTACCTCAAGCACAATCTTTAGAGAAAAATAAAAGAAGACCTTGGGGAAAGGGGGAAACCTGTTATGATAGGTTATCATGCAAACATAGTAAAGAAATGTATGATTGTTGCAGATTTAAGTCAGGACCTCTCCACTGATAAGAATTACTTGAGAGTTACTCGTCATCTACTTCTGGTGCAAAGAGGGGTAGCCCTTAAATATGTAGAGTTCTCTGTTGTAAATGTCCTTCACAAAAGGGCAATTGCTACTTAGTTTTCTGAGATTTCTTTTTTTTCTTTTTTAAAGTTAGACTGAAATAATCTTTATGCCAGAGAGGCATATTTTGGGGAGGCATATTCTACTCATCTTATCATGGATGTACCCCACTTTGCTTATTTTTTCATCTATTGAAGGATATCCTGATTTTTTTTTTTCAAATTTTTAGCTAGTATGAATAGTGCTGCTGTGCATAATTGCATCTTTGTTTGAATTTAGGATAAATTTTCAAAGCAGTTGACAACGCTGAGCACATGATTGTTGGATCCAGTGTTTTGGCTTTGGAAACACTGCCCAGCTGTGTTATAGAGTGGCCATTCATACATCCCACCAGCAGGGAGGGAGACTTCTTGCTCCTCCTCCTCCAGCAGTAACCCTAACACTGAGCACATGATTGCTGGACCCAGTGTTTTGGCTTTGGAGACACTGCCCAGCTGTGTTATAGAGTGGCCGTTCATACATCCCACCAGCAGTGAGGGAGACTTCTTGCTCCTCCTCCTCCAGCAGTGGATATTGTCATGTATAGGGACTTTAGTAGTCCTAATAAGTGTGGTGTGATACCTCATGATTTTCACTCAGTGTTCTCTAGTTCAGTTCAGTTCAGTTGCTCAGTCATGTCCGACTGTTTGCAATGCAAAGAGAGCCCATGAACTGCAGCAGGCCAGGCTTCCCTGGACATCACCAACTCCCAGAGGTTGCACCACTCATGTCCATCAAGTCAGTGATGCCATCCAACCATCTCATCCTCTGTCATCCCCTTGTCCTCCCGCTTTCAATCTTTCCCAGCATCAGGGTCTTTTCAAATGAGTCAGTTCTTTGCATCAGGAGGTCAAAGATTTAGAGCTTCAGCTTCAGCATCAATCCTTCCAAAGAATATTCAGGACTGATTTCCTTTAGGAATGACTGGTTTGATCCAAGGGACTCTTGAGAGTCTTCTCCAACACCACAGTTCAAAAGCATCAATTCTTTGGCAGTGAGCTTTCTTTATGGCCCAACTCTCATATCCATACACGACTACTGGAAAAACCATAGCTTTGACTAGATGGACCTTGGTCAGCAAAGTAATGTCTCTGCTTTTTAATGTTGTCTAGGTTGGTCATAGCTTTTCTTCTGTTCTGCCTGTAGTCCGAATCCCCGGTCGGGAAAGAAGACTCCTCGAAACAATGCAACTTGCAATAGGGGAATTTATTACTGACTCGAGCCAGGGCCTCCCGCCCTCACCAAGGGTGTGAGGACGAAAGGCCCCGAGCCCCAGTTCTCTCGGGTATTTATTGGGTACAATTATTAGTTGGTGCAAGTGGATTGGTTACGCAGTGGGTAGTTGGTGCAAGCAGATTGGTTACACAGTTGCAAGGCAGTTTTTGTTGGTCTAACCTGGGGCTTTCAGCTTTCCCCTGGAGGTTCCCTTTTTCTTACTAGGCATATGTTGATTGGCTAGCTCCAGGAGGCCTGATAATTATGTTACCCCGGGAAACCAGGCCTACTCCTAATCTAGGCTGCCTGTCATGGCGTTAGCTGTGACAGCCTCACACTTCCAAGGAACAAGCATCTTTTAATTTCATGGCTGCAGTCACCATCCGCAGTGATTTTGAGCCCAAGAAAATAAAGTCTCTCACTGTTTCCATTGTTTCCCCATCTATTTGCTACGAACGGATGGAACTGGATGCAATGATCTTTGTTTTTTAAATGACTTTTAGTCCTACTTTTTCACTCTCCTCTTTCATTTTCATCAAGAGGCTCTTTAGTTCCTCTTCACTTTCTGCCATAAGGGTGGTGTCATCTGCATCTCTGAGTTTATTGATATTTCTCCTGGCAATCTTGATTCCAGCTTGTGCTTCATCCAGCCCAGCATTTCTCGTGATGTACTCTGCATGTACGTTAAATAAGCAGGGTGGCAATATACAGTCTTGACATACTTCTTTCCCAATTTGGAATCAGTCCAATGATCCATGTCTGGTTCTAACTGTTGCTTCTTGACTGGGATAAAGTTTTTCAGGAGGCAGATAAGGTGGTCTCATAGTCCCATCTGCTTAAGAATTTCCCACAGTTTGTAGTCATTCACACAGTGAAAGGCTTTAGCATAGTCAATGAAGCAGAAGTAGACATTTTTCTGGAATTCTCTTGCTTTTTTATGATCCAGTGGATGTTGGCAAATTGATCTTTGGTACCTCTGCCTTTTCTAAATCCAGCTTGAACATCTGGGAGTTCTTGATTCATGGACTGTTGAAACCTCAATTGGAGAATTTGGACCATTACTTTGCTAGCATGTGAAATCAGTGCAGCTGTGTGGCAGTTTGAACATTCTTTGGCATTGCCCTTCTTTAGGATTGGAATGAAAACTGGCCTTTTCCAATCCTGTGGCCATTTCTGAGTTTTCCAAATTTCCTGGCATATTGAGTGTGGCATTTTAACAGCATCATCTTTCAGGATTTCAAATAGCTCAGCTGGAATTCCACCACCTTTACTAATTTTATTCATAGCAATGCTTCCTAAGGCCCAGTTAACTTCACACTGTAGGATGTCTGGCTCTAGGTGAGTGATCAAATCATCATGGTTATCTGGGTCATTAAGATCTTTTTTGTATAGTTCTGTGTATTCTTGCTGCCTCTTCTTAATATCATCTGCTTCCATTAGGTCCATACCATTTCTGTCCTTTATTGAGCCCCTCTTTGCATGAAATGTTCCCTTGGTATCTCTATTTTTTTTTTTTTCACATATTCGAGTATTTTAACTGGGATGGGTGGAGAATGTTCAGGAGTAGCTAGCCTAGGGATCAGGCAGCATTTACTTCAAGATGCCTCTGTGGGTCCCCCAGCTCCCCACTGAGGAGCCTTCTTGTGGGAGTGAGGGTGGGGGGTTGGGAGGGTAGAGGAGGGGGCCAGGAGTGTGGAGGAGGGGTGGGAGAGTGGAAGGGCTGCTGTCTGTACATAAGTCCCCACCCTGACCATCTTCAGAATAGCTCACTGGTGTAGCAAGCATCCTGATTGGGTTTTCACCTGTGTAACTGGTGGGTTCTTAATGAGCAATGTGAACAATGACATTAAATGTCCTCAGTCGGAACTAGATACTTACTATGCCACATTCAGGTGTAAGAACCTGGAGAGGCATGTGCAGCCAGTACCCCTAGGGACAGGGTTCAGACTTGACCCCTCAACATTTTTGGGTCCAGCCACTGCTTTAGCCTTTCTGAGGGCCCAGTGCTGACTCTAAGGGTTCTGTAATCCAGCCTCCATCTTCGTTTAGTGAGACCCACCCTTCTAGGATCCTACAGAGCAGGGCCTGTGTGCGTTCTCTGTGGCTTCTCTAACAGACGACCACATGTTGGGTGATTTAAAACAATGGGGGTTCATCCTCCCTCAGTCCTGGAGACCAGACACCTGAGATCAAGGTGGCGCAGGGCTGAGGTCCCCCCAGAGGCTCCAGGATAGGGTCCTTCCTGCCTTTTCCAGCTTTGGGGCTTGTGGCCCCCTCCCTCCCATCTCTGCCTCCATCTTCATGAGGCTTCTCGTCTGCGTCCTCTTTCATCTCTTACGAGGACTCTGTCAGTTGGATTGAAGGTCACCCTAACATTAGACCTTACCTTGAGATCCTTAACTACATCTACAAAGACCCTTTGCCCAGATATGTCCCTGTTTCCATGTTCTGGGGGGACACATCTTTTGGGGCCACCATTCATCCCATTATCTGTGTATAAAATAACGCTTATTTTAGGAGATCACCACAGGCCCATATAGACGGGCACAGACAGCGGCCACACAGGTGGGGTCTGGAGAGAATGAGGATCCTGGAGTCACCTGGAACGGGTCAAGGCCTGGCTTCATCAGGTGAGGGGAATCACAGGGAGGAGTGGGGCATGGTCTTGTTCAGGCATCAAAAAGACCATGTCGGGTGGAATGTGAGATGCACCGTGAGGGCAGGGAGCTTTGTAGGGCCTGATGGAGGGATTAGGCTTGGGACAGGGCCGTGGATGTAGAGGGGAATTAGTGTGGGGGTTGGCCATATGCCCTGGAGAAGGAGCTGACAGTCCCTGGGGCACAAGGAAGTGGGAACCTGGGAGGCCTCAAGTTTGGAAACCAAACTTGAGCCCACACACCTGAGTGCAGCAAAGCCAGTCACCTGACGCCAGTTGCGGTAAAGGAAAGTGCAGCGTTAACTGTAAAGGCACCGATACGTGGAGACGGGTAACTCCTGCTCTAAATCCTGAAATCCCTGAAGGGTTTCCGGAAAGCAGTTTACAGGGCACATGAGGGAGGGTGTCACAGAGTATGTGATTCGCTGGTGCACGGTTCTCTGGCTGGTGAGGTAATAGGCGGCTAACCTCACAAACCCTCAGGCACTGGACACTCTGGGGGTGACGTGTTCATGCTCATCAAGTAGTTAACTTCTTCCACTCAGTGGGGCTTTTAGCAGCTGTAAAACAACTCCCTGAGTGTGCCTCAGATACTATTATCTTCATACTTCAGAGAGGAGCTATAGCAGAGGATATGGGACAGGGTCTGTCCTGGGAGGGCCCCATAGGCTCCTACTCAGTTACACCAGGTGTCTGGGCTCAGCAGCTGAGCCCAGCTAAAGTTGGGGCTGCCTGCTGGGCTTGGGGAGCAGCAGGATTGCAGTGCTCAACGGGCCTGTTAGTCCCCAGGATGAGATGGGGAGGCTGTGGATGGACAGATGCCCCTGGCCTGGAGAGGGGTGCAGGCTGGAAATGTCACTGGAATCATCACAGGGAGGAAGGGGAAAAGGCCAGGAGGGGGCAGGTGGGTTATAGCACCTATGTGCAGGTGATGATGGTCCTGTTGGACACAACTCAGAGCTGTACCGAGTAGTGGTCAGGGACTCAGCTTCATCTTCTTGTTCTTTGCTTATCTGTAACTTCCCACTCCTGCAGCGAGGAGCCTGGCCCCCACTATTTGCATTTGCCAGCTCTTTTCTCCTCTTCAGATTACATGTACAGTGGTCTCAGAATTGATAGCTACTGCACTCTGGAAAGACCTCTATAGAATGAAGTCCAGTGTTTATGTGCAGGCCATTTTGCCTTTTGTGTATAGATTTCATTTACTTCCAAAGTCAACACATTTTGCCCTGTCTCCTACAGTGAGATATCTTTTTCGTGCATTTCTAACATGGTTAGGTTTTGTTGCATTGTGTATTCTGTCCTTTGACTCTCCTACACTCTAAATAACTATACCTGAATAGATTGTTTGATCCCTTGGGCTATACAAATCAATGAGCGTAGACAAATGCATAGTGACAGGTGTCCATCCTAAAACATCACAGGGAATACTTCAGTCCCCTTCAGCAGATGATCTGCTTATGATCTATGTAGCTTTGCTTTTCCTAGAATGTCATAAATGAGGTCATACTGTGTGCTGTCTCTCCAGACTGTATTCTTTCAATGAGTGATATTCACATGAGATTTAACCATGCTTTTCAAGGTTTGGTGGTTCATTCCTTACTACTGATTAGTAATACTCCATTGCATATGTATGGAAGAAAAAACAATTTTCACTCTGCCCTTCTATAATAAAAGACAAATTACCAGGAGGATAAATAGAAGCTTACCTCCTCTATGCTTTCCTGGTGGCTTTGTGGTAAAGAATCTGCCTGTAATACAGGAGACTTGGGTTTGACCCCTGTGTTGGGAAGATCCCCTGGAGAAGGAAATGGCAACCCACTCCAGTATCCTTGCCTGGGGAATCCCATGGACAGAGGAGCCTGGCGGGCTACAGTCCGTGGGGTCGCAAAGAGGCTAACCCGACTCAGTGACTAAAACAACAAATAGCTTCTGTGTACAGGGAGCTGCCAAAGAAACCGGAGTCACTCCCTGAAACGTCCGAAGTCATCGCCTTAAATACCATCTTCAGCT
Source organism: Hydropotes inermis (assembly GCA_020226075.1). Taxonomy (NCBI): domain Eukaryota; kingdom Metazoa; phylum Chordata; class Mammalia; order Artiodactyla; family Cervidae; genus Hydropotes; species Hydropotes inermis. The sequence continues at coordinate 61,284,142 of CM035288.1, forward strand.
AAACACAGAAGACCCCAAAGAGTGGGAGAAGCCCGTTATGGAAAGTGATTACACAAAACACAGTAAGGAAGGGTATGATTGTCTATAGATTTAAGTCGGGACCTCTGCATTGATGTTACTTGAGTTTTAATTATCCTTGTATTTCTGGTACAAACAGGGACAACCCTCAAATGCAGAGATTTCTCTGTTGTAAATGTCAATCACAAAATGGCAGTTGCTGCATAGTTTCTGGAGAGCCCTCTTTTTTTTTCCCCCCATGGAAGTGGGGGGAAGTGGACTTAAGCAATCCTCACAGCAGAGAGGCATATTTTGGGGTGGCATGTTCTACTTGCTTTGACATGGATATGTCCCAATTTGATTATGCATTCATCTATTGAAGGATACCCTGATTACTTCAAGCTTTTGACTATTATGGATAGTGCTGCTGTGCCTAAGTTCATCTTTGTTTGCATTTGGGCATGGGTTTTTCAAAGCAGTTTGCTAAATACTGGAAGTACGATTGTTGGACCCCACGGAGAGGTTTGTTTAGCTTTGGAGAAAGCCGCCAACTGTGTTACAGGGTGGCTGTGCGTGCATCCCACTGGCAGGGAGGGAGCGCTCCTGCTGTTCCTCGGCCTCCAGCAACCGGTATTGTCGTGTGTTTGGAGTTTAGCAGCCCTGATATGTGTAGTGTGATAGCTCGTGACTTTAATTTGTAATTCCCCAATGGTGTATGCTGTTGAGCGTGTTTCTGTTTTGTACTATATGTATGACTTTTTTTTGGCTGGGTGTCTGTTCAGATCTGTACTTATTGTTTATAGGGTTGTTCAAGAGGTCTGTGTCTATTTTGTGTCCAAATCCTGTATCAGATATGAATTTTGCAAATATTTTTCTCCCAGTCTGTGGCTTGTATTTTGATTTTCCGAATGAGGTCTTTCAGAATAGACACCTTTATTTCTATAAAGTCCACGATATTTTTCTTTTGTGGACTGACAGCTTGTGTGTTAAAATTCAAAGCTCATGATATACAGACCAAACCCAGGGTCATGTAGATTTTCTGTTTATGTCCACCATTTTGATAGTTTTAAAATTTAAATGTTTGTTAATAAATTTGAGTGAATTTGGTGACTACATTTCATTCTATACAGTTTCAAGTTAATTATTCCTTAACTATTTTGGAGAAGTTTTGGATATTGGCAATATTTCAGTTTGAATTTCCATAGTTTAATGGACCTAGCAGAACTGCCCTGAGGGGCGGAGTCTCCACCTGGCTGTGCCGGCGCGAGTGAGGGAGGCTTGACCTGCAGTTCTCATTGGCTGGTGGGAGCGAGGAGCCCGCCTCCCTGACCCACCCCCACCCCAAGCGGAAATCCCGCTCTGACTGAGCACCTGGCTGCGTGTGGCTGCCGACAGGAGTCTGGTCTCCTCAGGACCCACTGGGGTTTCAGCTTTGGGACGCTGTGGGATTCAGTTCAGGAAGACAGGGAGTCTGGTCTTCTCAGGACCTGCTCAGGTTTTGGCTTTGGGACATTGTGGGGTTCACTTCAGGCTGACAGGAGATGGGTCTCCTCAGGACCCATAGGTGTTTTGGCTTTGGGACACTGTGGCGTTAGTTCAGGCTGAATGGATGTCTGGTCTCCTCAGGACCTGCTGGTGCTTCAGCTTTGGGACTTTTTGGAGTTCAGTTCAGGGGTATGGGAATCTGGCCATTGAGGACTCATTGGGGCTTTGGCTTTGGGACATTGTGGTATTCGGTTCAAGCTGACAGGAGTCTGGTCTTTTCAGGATCCACTGGGATTTCAGCTTTGGGACATTGTGGGGTTCAGTTCAGGGAGATGGGAGTCTGGCCACTGAGGACCCACTGAGGCTTCAGCTTTGGGACGTTGTGGGGTTCAGCCTAAGCTGACAGGAGTCTGGTCTTCTTGGGACCCACTGGATTTTCAGCTTTGATACATTTTGGGGTTCAGTCCAGGGTGATGGGGGTCCGGCCCCTCAGGACCCATTAGGGCTTTGGCTTTGGGACATTGTGGGGTTCAGTTCAGGTTGACAGGAGCCTGGTTTCCTCAGGACCTGCTGGGGCTTCATCTTTGGTACCTTGCGGGGTTCAGTCGAGTCTGACAGGAGTCTGGTTTCCTCAGGACCTGCAGGGAGGTGGTGCCACTGAAGGAAAAGGTGAGGAAAATTGGGAAGAAACTTTCTGTGTGTGGCTGTTACTGAGTGTCTGTCTTCAGAGGACCCAGGACAGTTAGGGCTTGATGTGGAGAGTTGTGGGTTTTTAATCAGTTTTTGTCTGTGGTATAGAATGCTGTCCAGTGTTGTTCCTTGGTGTGTGGTGTCTGTTTTCCCCAGCATGGTTTATTGAATGGACTGTCCTTTCCTGGGTGTGTGTTCATAGCTCCTTTCTTGTAAATTGATTACCGTGAACCTGTAGATTTATTTCTGGGCTCTCTGGTATCTGTGCCTATTTCTGATACAGTTCCACATGTCTTGTGGTGCCTTTAGGTGCGTAATGTAGATTGAAGTCAGGGATGGAGATGCTGCCAGCCTGTTCTCCTTTCTCGGGGTCACTGTGGCTCTTCTGGGTCCTTTGTGGTTTCACACGGATGTTAACATTGTTTATGTTTCTGTGAAAAATGTCAATGAGATGTTGGTAGTGATTGCATGAATGTGTATGTTACTTTGGTTAGAATGGAGATTTTAACGATATTGTCACCCATGAGCATGGGATATCTTTTCATATCTGTTCAGTTTAATTGAGCACTGTGTCTTGCAGTTTTTAGCTCGCAGCTCTTTCAAGTCCTTGGTTAAATTTCTAGTTTTGGGGGGATGCAGTTGTACAGGGGATTATTTTCTTAATTTCTCTTTCTGATAGTTCATTATTAGTGTAGAGAATCACACATGATCTTGCAGTTCTACTGATATATTTTTTGGCCATGCAACTCAGCATGTTGGATCTTAGTTCCCTGACCGAGGGCCAAACCCGGACACCCTGCAGTGGATATGCAGAATCTTCACCACTGGACTGCCAGGGAAGTCCCTGAATTTATTTTATAGTTCTGACAGTTGCTTTGGTGTAGTGTTACATGGGAAACTAGAATTCAGACATCTCATAGTTTCAGTTCCATCAGGGCCATCCACAGCACCCAAGGCATGGTGGTTACTCTTCCTACGGTGACTTTTAATACCATGTGGACTACTACAAGGCAATTAGCATCACTACTTTCGTTGAATTTTGTCTGGTTAAGGCTTGGACCCTATTGCAATGTTTAATGCCATCTCTGATTTTCTGGCATGTGACTGACATGGTTGTACTGAAACTTTCTAGTAAAATTTCAAAAGCTTCAAGTTAAATAGTGGTACAAAGTTTTCTATATTCACACCAAAAAATGCGATGTGTTTTACTCAAAACAGGGTCACTTTCTCAGGGAACCAGCCCATAACCCCCAAATGGGGGGTAGTTATGGTGTCCACATTACAATCCTATCCATAGGACCACTTCAACTTGCATCAACTGCCCAAACTTTGTGCAAATGTCTTTCTCCATTCTAATGCAGTTTTCTTTTTCTGGGACCACCACTGGGGCTTTCCCTCACATCAAAAACTTTCATGGATTTAAAGTGACAAGATGACTATGATCTGCATGGCTTTTTCTGTGTGACTTCTTTCACTAAGGATGTTTTCAGTGCTTTTCCATGTTATAACCTGTATCATTTTTTAATTGTGATTACAAACATACAATATTTATCATTTGAGTCATTTTAAGTATGCACTTCTATAGCATAACTGCACCCATGTTGTAAAAATATCATCACCATTTATATCCAGAATCTTTTCCTTTCCTTAAGTGACACTGTAACCATTAAACATTCACCACCCTCAATCCCTGGCTACTTTATTCTACTTGGAATTTGTCTTATATGGATATCTCTTACTGGAATCATAGAACATTTTTCCTTTTGTGTCGGCCTTGTTTCAACTTTACATAATGACTTGAAGGTTCATTCACATTAGAGCATGTGTAAGAGTTATCTTGTTTTTAAAGGTTGAATCATATTCCAGTGTGCATATACTACACTCTGCTTATCCATTCATCTGTTGAACACTTGTGTTGCTTCTACCTTTTGGCTACTGTGAATAATGCTGCTATGAATATGGGATACGAATATCTGTTCCAGTTCTTGGTTTTAAATATTTTGGGTGTATTACTGGACCAGAATGGATGGATTCTATGTTAACTCTGTTTTTGAGGAGCCCCCTACTGTTTTCTGCAGCTGTGGCTGTATTTTACTATATTCCTTTATATGGCAGAGTAATGCATCTTATGGATGGATCTACCTTATTTTGCATATTCATTCATTTGTTGGTGGACATTTTCATTGTTTTTACCTTGGGCTGTTGAGAACAGTGCTGCTATGAATATTGGTATACAACTTTATATTTGAACAACTGTTTTAAATTCTTTGTATATCTAGGAGTGGAGCTTCCAAAACATATGATAATTATATTTCTATATTTTTGAGAAAATGCTGAAGTTTTACACACATTGATTGCACTGTTTTACATCTCCACAAATAAAGTTGGAGCTCCAATTTCTGTACATTTTTGCCAACATTTTTTGTCTTTATTGTTGATTTTCCCCATGTCCATCCTGTGTGCCTTATTAAGGAGGAAATCATAATGCAGGATCCACACTTGAGGAGAGGTGAGCTAGCTTCACATACATGATGGACAGCTGAGTGTATCAATTATTTAGAGTCTTTCTGCATAGAGGTTTTTACTCAGCACTACTCACAAAACATATGTAACTTTTTTTTTAACCAGTTTGGACACATGAAAATTATTTTACACTTTTGGTTATAATCCAGCACTACATTATTACACTGCTTAGTTTATTCTTGCTTTGGCTATTGAGAGTTTTTCCCATGCTCTCCTGTTTTTATTTTACATAATTCAGCTTTCATGGTTTTTTTTTGGTACTTCCTTCTCATAATTTAAGATTATCTTGCTTTACATATTTATGGTCCCAGTCCTAGTATCAGACACATATTTAAAGAACAGTTATATAAAAAAAGAACACTTATTCCTTTTTATTAGAGAATGGTAATAAAAACTTGCATATGAGAACTTACTATTCTTAGCAGACAATGCATGAAAACACATATGCATGTATCCCAGACTATGCATACACACAATTATGAAGATTTTCACAGGGAGCTATGTGTTTCTGTATTAGGCTAAAGATAGTTTATAATTATGACTCCAACCTGATCTGTTTTGACACAGGCATTGTAACCTTCTCCCTTTGTCTGCCTGTAACTTCCCACTCCAGTGGTAAGAAACCTGGCTTCCACTGCTTGTCGTTTATCAAATTCAGTGCTTGTTCCATTCGATGACTGATACAGTAGTTTCAGCCCTGTTAGTTGCAACCTCCCATAGGAAAGAACTTACAGAGCCCATTGTTTATGCATGGTTCATTTTGCCTTTGGCCTGCAGATTCCATTCATTTCCACAGTGAACTTAGGTCAGCTCATTTTGTCCTACCATTAAGAGTGGGTTTTTTTCTTTTTATTCTTTAAAAAAAAAAATCTCTTGGCTGTGACATATGGCATGTGGGATTTTAGGTCCCTGACCAGGAATTGAACCCACCTTTCCTCCATTGGCAATGTGGAGTCTTAATCACTGGACCACCAGGGTAAGTCCTGAAGTTTTACATACATTTCTCAATCAGTTCGATTCTTTGTTAAATTCTGCATTCCAGTTTGTGAATAGGTAATAATTTACTTGTTGGGTTCTAAAAACAAAAATCTATGTGCTTAGACAAATGCACAGTGGCAGGTATTCGTCACTACAATACCATGTGACATATTTCAGCCACATATTCCATAAACTGTTTATCATGTCTGTTTTGCCTTCTCTAGAATGTCTTATAAGTTTGTACAGTGTGTAGCCCTTGAGGCTGGATTCCTTCACTTAGTAATGTAAATGTTGGATTCATGCTTTTTTTAAATAAATGGATTGGTGGTTCATTCCTTTGTATCTCTGAATACTATTGTGTTGCATTATATGAGAGGAAAGATAGTTTTCCCTCTACCCTTTGATGTTCTTTATTGAGATCCTCATAATGAAAGGGAGATGAACTGAAGAAAACAATCAGAGGTTTAATATATGCCATGCATTCGTGTATACTTGAAAGATACCTGGGAAAACTGAGTCACTTCCTGAAATGGTGCAAGTTCAGTTCAGTTCAATCACTTAGTCGAGACCAACTGTTTACAACCCCATGGACTGCAGCACACCAGGCTTCCCTGTCCATCACCCCCTCTCAGAGCTGGCTCAAACTAATGTCCACTGAGTCAGTGATGCCATCCAACCGTCTCATCCTCTATCATCCCCTTCTCCTGCTGTCAATCTTTCCCAGCATCAAGGTTTTTTCAAATGAGTCAGTTCTTCATATCAGGTGGCCAGTGTGTTGGAGTTTCAGCTTTAGCATCTGTCCTTCCAATGAATACTCAGGACTGATCTCCTTTAGGATGGACTGGTTGGATCTCCTTGCAGTCCAAGGGACTCTCAAGAGTCTTCTCCAACACTACAGTTCAAAAGAATCAATTCTGCAGCACTCAGCTTTCTTTATAGTCCAACTCTCACATCCATACATGACTACTGGAAAAACCATAGCTTTGACTATATGGACCTTTGTTGGCAAAGTAATGTCTCTGCTTTTTAATATGCTGTCTAGGTTGGTCATAGCTTTTCTTCCAAGGAGCAAGCATCTTTGAATTTCATGGCTGCAGTCACCATGTGCAGTGATTTTGGAGCCTCCCCAAAATAAAGTCTCTCACTGTTTCTATTGCTTCCCCATCTATTTGTCATGAAGTGATGGGACCAGATGACATGATCTTAGTTTTTTGAATATTGAGTTTTAAGCCTTTTTCACTCTCCTCTTTCACTTTCATCAAGAGGCTCTTCAGTTCCTCTTCACTTTCTGCCATAGGGTTGTGTCATCTGTGTATCTGAGGTTATTGATATTTATCCAAGCAATCTTGATTCCAGCTTATCTTTTATCAGGCCCAGTATTTCACATGATATACTCTGCATATAAGTTAAATAAACAGGGTAGCAATATATAGTCTTGATGTACTCCTTTCCCAATTTGGAACCAGTCCCTTTTTCCTTGTCTGATTCTAACTGTTGCTTCTTGACCTCCATACAGATTTCTCACGAGGCAGGTCAGGTGGTCTGGTATTCCCATCTGTTTAAGAATTTCCCACAGTTTGTTGTGATCTACACAGTCAAAGGCTTTGGCATAATCAATAAAGCAGAAGCAGATGTTTTTCTGGAATTCTGTTATTTTTTTCTATGATCCAGCAGATGTTGGCAACTAGATCTCTGGTTTCTCTTCCTTTCCTAAATCCAGCTTGAACCTCTGTACATTCATGGTTCACGTACTGTATAAGCCTGGCTTAGAGAATTTTGAGCATTACTTTGCTAGTGTGTGAGATGAGTGTAATTGTGTGGTAGTTTGAACATTCTTTGGCATTGCCCTTCTTTGGGATTGGAATGAAAGCTGACCTCTTTTAGTCCTGTGGCCACTACTGAGTTTTCCAAATTTGCTGGCATATAGAGTGCAGCACTTTCACAGCACCATCTTTTAGGATCTGAAAAAGCTCAATTGGAATTGCGTCACCTCCAATAGGTTTGCTTGTAGTTATGCTTCCTAAGGCCCCCTTGACCTCACATTCCAGGATGTCTGGCTCTAGGTGAGTGATCACACCGTTGTGGTTACCTGGGTCATGAAGATCTTGTTTGTATAGTTCTTCTGTGTATTCTTGCCCCCTATTCTTAATATCTTCTGCTTCTGTTAGGTCCATACCATTTCTGTCCTTTATTGTGCCCATCTTTGCACGAAATGTTCCCTTGCTGTTCTGCCCGATGTCCGAATCCCTGAGCGGGAAGAGAGAAGGCTTTCAAGACAATGCAATTCACAAAAAGGGAAGTTTATTACTGATTCGAATCAGGGCTTTCTGCTGCAACCAACACAGTGGTGCAGGGTCAGAAAAGCCTTAAGCAGAGGCTGTTAGCCAAATTTATAAGGCATGTATACGCGGTCAGTAGCTGGCTTAAGCTGATTGGCTACATGTTTTCAAAGCAATTTTATTGGTATAAACTTTCGCGGGCTTTTTAGCTCTCTCTTTGTTTCCCACTGGGAGCATATTGATTGGCTGGCTCCAGGTTACCTGATGGGGGTGGGGAATCTTACCATTTCGGGGGAAGCCAAAACTTAGGTCCAGGCCGCCTGTCATGGTATTAACCTTGGCAGCCTCACATTGCTATCTCTTATTTCTTGAAGAGGTCTCTGGTCTTTCCCATTCTATTGTTTTCCTCTATTTCTTTGCATTGATCACTGAGGAAGGCTTTCTTATCTTTGCTGTTCCTTGGAACTATGCATTCAAATGTGTATATCTTTCCTTTCTCCTTTGCCTTTAGCTTGTCTGCTTTCCTCAGCTATTTGTAAGACCTCCTCAGACAACCATTTTGCCTTTTCCATTTCTTCTTCTTGGGAGTGGTCTTGATCACTGCCTCCTGAACAATGTCATGAACCTCCAGTCATATTTCTTCAGGCATTCTATTAGATCTAATGCCTTAAATCTATTTGTCACTTCCACCGGATAACTGTAAGGGATTTGATTTAGGTCATACCTGAATGGTCTAGTGATTTTCCCTACTTCCTTCAATCTAAGTCTGAATTTTGAAGTAAGGAGTTCATGATCTGGGCTCCAGTCAGCTCCCATTCTTGTTTTTGCTGACTGTTTAGAGCTTCTCCATCTTTGGCTGCAAAGAATATAATCAATCTGATTTCGGTGTTTACCATCTGGAAATGTCCATATGTAGAGTCTTCTCTTGTGTTGTTGCAAGAGGGTGTTTGCTATGACCAGTGCATTCTCTTGGCAAAACTCTTAGCCTTTGTCCTGCTTCATTTTGTACTCCAAGGCCAAGTTTGCCTGTTACTCCTGGTATCTCTTGACTTTTGCATTCAAAGACTGGTCCAAGACTTGACCTTAAACACTATCATCAACTAAGAATGAAAGAAGGAGGTTAGGGAATGTGCCGGGGTCCAGCCTCAGCAGGATCCAGGGATACCCTCAGGATGAATGGCGTCAGCAAGAAAAGGAGAGAGAGAGAGATCAGACTGGAGGGGTGTAGTAGAGTCTGGCAAGTCTTTATTTTTTTACCGTAGCTTTTATATTCTAAGTTAGTACATTTTTAAGGGGAAGATAGTTTAATATTACATCAGCTTATCCTTCATGAAACCAGGGTGTTTTCTGCAACTTCTTTGTGAGTCTTATACATTATCTTCTGGCCTTGGGGCCTATTGACATTTTGTGACCTAGGTGAAAGCAAAGCTGTTTCCTGTAATCTATTCTTTAATGAACACAAAGGTCAGTCCTTTTGCAGAAGTTATCAGTTAAATTTATCTAAAAGGTTTACCACACAAAGACTCTGCAGCTCCCGTGAGGCAGCCCCTGTTTAGCATTCCTGGTTAAAATGAACAATTCTAAACTCTTATTTTTCTAAATTTAACTCTAACCACTCTTAGAATAATATTTTTGTGTTCTCTAATAGGGCTTCCTCACCCCCGCAGGGCTCTGTGCCTATTAGGGCCTTTTATGTGATCAGGTTCTTTATGCTGTTTATGATTAAGGTGTTGTGAGCAGTCATGTGCATTAGTATGCATTTGCCAAGCAGGCTAGAATGCCAGCAAAGGGGTCTAAATTGAAACAATCCTTTCATCCTGGATAATCTTATAGGTTACCGCCGTCCTTTGGGGACATATTGATCAAAGTTCTAAGTTGATTCTGTTTGGAGAGAGATCGGGGAAGGCCTTCTACCCATGTCACAGAAATTAGGGAGTAGTCTAATACAGCAAGCATCAGAAAGACAGATCATCTTTAAAGTGAGCGCCGGGGCAACTTTTCAAAAATCCCGAAGTCCTGATCTGCCTTGCTTGTCAGGCCTCCTCCTCCTCATGACCTTGTCATGGGTGGGATCTCATGTGCTGGCTCCCGGCAGGAATGGAAGAAGACATTTAAGGGAATTTATTAGGTGAATCACAGTAAATAAGGGTATGGTGGTTTTGCAGATTAACATCCAGCTTAGACAAGCTTTTCTTGATATTTATCATCATCCAGTTCCTGTTCCAGAGAGGGACACACCCTTACAGATGGAGGTATCTTTAATAAGTGTAAATCTGCTTCATAAAATGGCATTTCTACTTGGTTTTCCAAGATTCTCCTGGTGCTGCTGTTTTTTTTTTAAAATTAATCAGTCCAGAATAATCCTTTTGTCAAATGTGCATATTTTGGGTGTGCTGTATTGTGCTCCCCTTGACATGTCTGTGTCCTAATTTACTTACGAATATATCTATGGAAGGACATCCTGATATCTTTAAGTTTTTAACTATTATGGATAGAGCTCTTGCACATTACTTGATGCTAGTTTTTATTTCACAGTTTTGCAAAGCAGTTGTCTAAATACAAGAGATACACTTCTTGGATCCTGAGGTTGAAGAAGGAATTCATAGGGCCTGGACTCCATCTCAGGCCTGTCTGTGCTGATCATGCGTGGCCACCTCTCCAGTGGACTCTGAACTCTGTGCTTAGCGCCTGTGGGAATGACAATGGAAGGATAAGACCCTCCTCTGGGCAGGGGAATCTTGAAGAAGAGAAAACAGAGACACTAATCACCTCTGCCTCCGGACAGTGTCTATCGAAATGTAACCACAGGCTTATCGGTTATTAACTGGTTGGAATGTAACCGCGGGCTTATTGATTATTAACTGTTTGAACACATAACACATGAATGATGGGGTTATTGTGATTGTATTTACCCTTCCTTTGTAAGTCTCAAGGAATTTGGGGTGGCGGGTTTGGACACGTACACTCGGGGTATAAAAGATTTTCACAAATGCTGGATGGGGTCCTTGGCTAAGAGGAGGCTCTGCCTTGGGCCCGCCGGCGTAATAAACTGCACTCCACTATCTGCATTGTCCTTCTGAGTGAGTCTGTTTCCCGGAAAGCGTGGCTATAACAAGGTGAGACTGTTTAGATTTGGAGAAAAGTGCCAAACTGTCTTCCAAAGTTGACTGTACATGCATTCCACCAGCATGTTGAGTGTACTCTTATATGATTATTTACTATCTGTCTTCTTTGGCCAGGTGTGTATTTCAATCTTTACCAAATTTTAAAGAGGTGGCTTGGTATACTTTGAGTCAGATCCTTTTTCAGATATGTGTTTTGGAAATGGAACTAGTGGTAAAGAACCCACTTGCAAATACAGGAGACATAGGAGATGCAGGTTTGACCCCTTGGCTGGGAGGATCCCCTGAAGGAGGGTGTGGCAACCCACTCCAGTATTCTTGCCTGGAGAATCCCATGGACAGAGGAGCCTGGCAGGTTACAGTCCATAGGGTCACAAAGAGTCAGACATGACTGAAGTAACTGAGCATACATACAGTGTGTGCTTTGTCTCTTGGTTTTCTGAATAAGGTCTTACATAGAGTAGAAATTTTTATAAAGTCCACATTATTTTTTCTTTTGTTGATAGACTTTTATTAAAAGTTATTTTTTGTTTTATTTTTTATTTTTGGCCACACTGGGAATTTGTTGTGGATGGGCTTTTTCTAGTTGTGGTCCTGGGGCTACTCCTAGTTACAGTGCGTGGGTTTCCCTTGGAAGTGGCCTTTCTTGCTGTGGAGCATGGGCTTCTAGGCTCTTGGACTCAGTAGAAAATATTTTAAAAATATTTTTCCTGATGCATGAGTATAGGGTATATATATATTTTTCTGTTTTCAATATCTTTATCAATGCCCTATAGGTTTCTGATTATAGGTCTTTTATGTCTTTGGCTAAATTTATTCCTAGTTTTTTTTCCCCCTTGAATTGTGACTGGGTTTTTTTTTTTAAATTCTTTCTGATGGTTTGTTATTCATGTGTAGAAACAAATTTGATTTGTGTGTATTCCCTTTTTTGTGTGCTGAATTTATCTTTTAACATATTTTTTGAAATAATGTGAAAGACTGTGAAGCTAAAATCTCACTGCTTCTCCTGCAATCCAGATCATCTATAGGACCCACGACTTAGTGGCTAGTAACACCCTCTTCCCACGATGCCTCTTAATACTAATAACATATGGACTCCTACAAGGGAAATAAGTGTCACAACTTCGGTTGAACTTGGTCTGGTAAGTCTTGGCCTCTATAACAAAGTCTGATGCCTGTCTCACCTGATTTCTTGAATGGTATTGTCATGGTTGTTTTGAAATTTAACTCATTTTCCACTAATTTAAAATGTACAGAAAGCTTTTAATAATGGTAAAAAGTACTCATATTTGCCAATTCACACAAAATGTTCAGTGTGTTTTACCCAAAACAGTAACACTCTCCTGAGGAACCAATACCTAGCATCCCATGAGGAAATCATGACATGTGTCATAGTTTAATGCACAGGCCCACTTCCACTTTCACCTCCTGCTCCAACTGTGTGAAGATACCTTTTCCCATCCTGATCCAGTTTTCTTTTCCTGGAGTCATTCCTGAGTTTCCCCTCATTTGGACGGCCTTGAAGGATTTAAAGCAGACAAGATGAATATGGGATCTGGGTGACCTTTTATGGTATGGCTTTTCTCACTAGGGATGTTTTTAATATTCATTTATGTTGTAACAATTACGACCACTACACTTTTTTCTCATTGTCATTAAAAATACAAAACGTGGCATTAACCATTTAATTCATTCTAAGTATGCAGTTTTCTGATACTAATTCCTTTCACATAGTTGCACAAATAAGTTAAATAATGTGTGTACCTCATGTGTGCATGGCAGATACTCATATATATATATATATATATATATATATATATATATATATATGAAGTGAAGTGAAGTGAAGTTGCTCAGTCATGTCCGACTCTTTGCAACCCCATGGACTGTGTATACACACACACACACACACACACATCTTTATCCATTCATCAGATGTTGGACAGGTATGTTGCTTTCACATCTTTGCTGTTATGAATAGTGCTGCTATGAACATAGTGCAGATGGTGAGTGCAGCCATGAAATTAAAAGACACTTACTCCTTGGAAGGAAAGTTATGACCAGCCTAGATAGCATATTAAAAAGCAGAGACATTACTTTGCCAACAAAGGTCCATCTAGTCAAGGCTATGGATTTTCCAGTGGTAGTGTATGGATGTGAGAGTTGGACTGTGAAGAAAGCTGAGTGCTGAAGAATTGATTCTTTTGAACTGTGGTGTTGGAGAAGACTCTTGAGAGTCCCTTGGACTGCAAGGAGATCCAACCAGTCCATTCTAAAGGAGATCAGTCCTGGGTGTTCATTGGAAGGACTGATGCTGAAGCTGAAACTCCAATACTTTGGCCACCTCATGCGAAGAGTTGACTCATTGGAAAAGACCCTGACGCTGGGAGGGATCGGGGGCAGGAGGAGAAGGGGATGATAGAGGATGAGATGGCTGGATGGCATCACCAACTCGATGGATATGAGTTTGAGTAAACTCCAGGAGTTGGTGATGGACAGGGTGGCCTGAAGTGCTGTGATTCATGGGGTTGCAAAGAGTTGGACACGACTGAGCGACTGAAATGAACTGAACTGAACTGAACATAGTGGTGACTGTATCTTTTAGAATTATAGCTTTGTCTGGATATATGCCCAGGAGTGGATTGCTAATTCATATGACAACTTTTTAGTTTTTTGAGGATCCTCCATACTGTTTTCCACAGTGGCTGCATCAATTCCCACCAACAGTGTAGGAGATTTCATTTTCTCCACCCCCTCACTAGCATTTGTTATTTGTAGACATTTTATCGATGTCATTCTGATGACTGTGAGGTGATACCTCATTGTGGTTTTGATTTGCATTACTTTAATAATTAGCAGTGTGAAGTGCCTTTTTATGTGCCTGTTGATCATCTGTATGTTTTCTTTGGAGAAATATCTATTTAGACCTGCCCAATTTTAATTATTTTTTTGAGATTCATGTGCTGTTTGTGTATTTTGGAAATTAGACCTTTTTGGTGGCATCATTTGCAAATATTTTCCCCAACAATTAGTACAGATGCTGGGACAACCAGATCCCACATGCAAAAGAACAACATTGGATCCCTGTTTCCCTCACTGTTCAAAATCAACTCAAAATGGATCAAAGGCCTATATGTAAGAACCAAAATTATACACCCCATATAAGAAAACATGAGAGAAAAACTTCATGACTTTGGATTTGGCCATGATTTCTTAGATCTGCTACCAAAACCACAAACAACAAAAGACAAAGATGAATTAGACTTTTTCAAAACAAAATTGATGTGCACAAAAGGAATAAGGCAAAAGATCTGCCATCCAAAATGGCATGTGATGTTTGCAGATCATGCACCTGATAAAGGTCTGTAGCCTATAAGCTGAGACGCCACTAGCCCAGTGGGGTGCCCGTGGGGCCCATCCCGTCCCAGATAATAAGGGGGTTTCAAGCCCAGAACACCCTTGGGCTGGACACTGGTCATCCTCAGCACCCTCAAGGAGTGGGTGCTGGATGGTTTTGAGCACAGATCCTTCTCATCACTGCCCTCAAAGACTGGAGGCTTCAACATGTCTCCAGAACAACACAGAATCTTTGTGCATCTTTGAGAACCAAGGGATCACCCTTCACTTTCTTGAAAAGTGCATCTTACTTCATAGCAGTAACCTTTTCCAATATGGCTCCTGTGGTGTTCTCCCACCTTCTTTATTTCTCTGAAAGTGGCCAGGACAATTTGGGTGTCTCCAGTTCCCACATCAGGTGACAAGGCCAGTGGGGCCAGGTCCTGGTGGTCCTTCCTTTCACTGGATGCTAATTCAGACTCTCAGGATGACTTTGAACGTGGATGCCCCTGGTTCTCCATCAAGAATTCTCATCTCCTCACCTTTTCTTTTCCTTTTGCTTTTCAGTCTCAGATTTATCTGACATCACCACTCACAGTTCCTGAAGAGCCCAGAGATTTCTCCTGAAGGAAAGGTTCTGAAAGATTCAGAGGGATAAATAAAGAATGCAGATGATTCCTATCCCATGCTGATGCCTAGAGGGTGATGAGTGTGAGTGTTTTCTCATGAGAATTGTAAAATCCTCCAAGTAATAGATCATTTGGGGGCATCCTTTGTCTTCCTGCTCATTCTAATAATGTTGTTCCTGAATTTTAAATCAGTAAAAATTTATCTTATAAATATGCCAAGGGGGAGATCCATTTAAGAATGTTACTGAAGTAACTCCAAGGTTTTTACAACAAATAGCGACACTGAACCTGAGGTCAGACACTGGCTGAGAGATTCCCACCATGAGCCACTGTCCCTTGGAGGGTGGGATGGTCATGACTGTCCTCCGGCACGTAAGCCTCCTCAGGCACACCGTGTGTGGGACCACCGTGTCACAGAATCTCAGAATGGCCAATGGCTGGCAGCTGGCGAGAGATGAGCAAAACATTTGTCCCAGCAGCTTGGGTCAACTCCTGGGCAAGGACTTAGTAAGGGTCAGCGTCAGGCCTTTAGTTAGAGCAAGCATCAGGGCCTTAGAGACAGTGTCAGGACCTCAGAGATAACTTGATGGCCTTAGCATGAGTCAGTTAAGGCTGTTCATTAGGACACTTCAGAGACTTTATTAGGGACATATTCAGGGCCTTGGTTACGGACAGAATCAGAGGGATATTTAGTGACAGCATAGATTATAAGGGACAGCATCAAGGCCTAAGCCAGGGACAGTGTCAAGGCTTCAGGTAAGGTTGTTCCTTAGGGGTATCTCAGGGCTTTCAATAGGACCAGCATCAGGGCTGTAGTTAGAACCAGTGTCAGGGCAATAGTTAATGACAAAATCAGGGTGTTACTTAGGGAAAAAGTCAGGTCATTATTATTGACAGTGTCAGGGCCTTTGTGAAGAGGAGGTTCTTGAGCTTACCAAGGAACAGGATCAGAGAAATAGGACCATTGTCAGGTCATGAGTTAGGGCCACAATTAGGGTGTTACATAGGGAAAGAGTTAGGTTATTAGTGACAGTGTCTGGGCCTTAGGTAGAGTCATCATCAAGACCTTAGTTAGGAAGAGCCTCAGTTCAGTTCAGTCTCTCAGTTGTGTCCAACACTTTGTGACCCCATGGATTGCAGCACGCCAGGCTTCCCTGTCCATCACCAACTCCCAGAGCTTGCTCAAACTCATGTCCATTGAGTCAGTGATGCCATCCAACCATCTCATCCTCTATCATCCCCTTCTCCT
>CM035289.1:0-69833 GCA_020226075.1 Hydropotes inermis
GGATTTAAATACAACACTACATGGTTACATGAAGTATGAACCAAGAGTCTAAATATAGCAGGCAATACATAAAAACGAATTTGACATCGCATATGTGAAAGTAGAAGCTACTGGTCTTTGCAGTGCTCATGTACAGACGTGAGAGTGGGGCCATAAAGAAGGCAGAGCACCAGAGAACTGATGCTTTTGAACTGTGGTGCTGGAGAAGACTGTTGAGAGTCCCTTGGTCTGCAGGGAGATCCAACCAGTCAATTGTAAAGGAAATCAGTCCTGAACATTCATAGGAATGACTGATGCTGAAACAAAAGCTCCAGTCCTTTGGCAACCTGATGTGAACAGCCAACCCACTGGAAAAGACCTTGACGCTGGGAAAGATTGAAGGCAAATGGAGAAGGGGATGGCAGAGGAAGAGATGGTTGGGTGGCATCACCGACTCAATGGACAGCAGCTTGAGCAATCTCCAGGAGATGGTGAAGGACAGGGATTCCTGGCGTGGTGCAGTCCATGGGGTCACAGAGAGTCAGACACAACTGAGCAACTGGACAGCAACTACAACAACATGAGAGTGAACGTTTCTTGTCAGATCTGCAGCTGATATGCACAGATTGGTTTAGAACACTCTCCAGCATAGATTGTCTCTGATTGTGTCACAAAGGCATGAAATCAAAAGCTGATGTATTCATTCCGGAATGGAAAAGAATGTTACTTTGAACAGTCTGTAAAATTTATATAGTCTGTAATCCACTCAAGATTTCTTATAATAAAACATTTACCTGAAATTTAAAGCCTCTTGGAAAGTTGTGTTCTATCTATGAAAACATTTCATAGATTTCTTTTCATAATCATTTTTCACAGTGATAACACTTTTAACTCCTCAGTTGCTGATGTTATTACCAAAATAAACTTGTCCTCATGGGTGTGGGAGATAAAGTTGATCCATTGTGATTGCTCTCTGGTCAAATGACTCTTGCAATTTCTAATTATGTTCTATATCCACAATTTTTCTTTTTACATCCATCAAAGTCTACTTCTCAGATCTTCATGTACACCAAACAATAGATACCTGGTGAGTTCAGATTACATTAAACGCTCTTTCCACAGCTTTTCCAATGTCAGTTGAATCAGAACAAGGTGAAGCAGGGAGAAGAGTTGAGATTTTAAATGATCTCTAAGGACCCTAGATGATCTCTAAGGACCCTAAAAAACATTAGCCAGAAATCCTAACCACCACTGGTCTATACAAAAGAATCGCAATGTGCCTTTTTCATGAAATTGCAACAATTGACTAACTAGAGTTGCAATAAGTTAGAGTTACGCTTGGTTTGAGTTGAAAGAGTTTGGATGTGGGCATATGAGGATATACAGGATGATACATACTTAAGGAGGTACCAGCAAGTATGAATCCATAAACTTATCCAAAGTGATAAGGTACACTTTGTAAACAAAGATGAAACATCTCACTCGCTCTCACTATCTCATCCTTCCAGACTTTGCCGTCATCTACTGACTCCCTGTGGACTTGCTGGTTTATTGCCACCAGATTAGAACCAGTCGCATGCATCTTGGTCAGCTGTGTTCTCTGTGTTTGAAATTGTTTCTGTTTCTCTCTCCTAGTCTGCTCTTATAAAGGCCACTATCTATTTTGTCTATAAGGTGGTCTCCTTCATTGTCCACTGTGTAACCATCCTCCATGTATACATATATTTACATGTCTATGTATATAGATAGCTATGTCTATATGTATCTATAACAGATATTTATATCTGTAAGTACATAGATATTTATGTCTATGTATAAAGATATCTATGTCTATATGTATCTATAATAGATATTTATGTCTGTATGTACATAGATATTTATATGTCTATATATAGAGATATTTATGTCTCTATGTATCTAAGTATTTACATATCTATATATCTGTGCATATAGACATTTATATATCTATGTACCTAGACATTTATATCTCTATCTATCTGGACATTTATATATCTATGTACCTAGACATTTATAATGATGTACACTTGCTTATACACAAGTAGATGTTTTAGCACTGTAATAGGGCCTGGTGAAAAGGGAACACTCCTACAAACAGAGTCAGACATGACTTGGCAACTGAACAACATCAAAATAGAAAATACATTCAGTTCACCTGCCACCAACAACACATAGTATATAAATGTTCTACAATAAAAAATAAAGATTAATTAAAAAAAAAATAATGCTAAGGGGGACTTCCCTGCAGTCCAGTGGTTAAGATTCTGTGCTTCCAGAGCAGGGGGCGAGGGTTCGATCCTTGGTCAGGGAATTAAGATCCCACAAGCTGCATGGCATGGCCAATAAGTAAATAAAATTATTAAAATAAATAAATGAGAATGTTCAGGAAGAGCACACAAGCTTTTGGGTGTTTCTTCAAGTATATTCCGTATTAAATTACAGTCCTGAGTTAAAACTCAAAAGCTTTCATTTCCAAGGTTAGGGTTAGGTTTAGGGTTATGAAAAAATCCTGCTGCCTTGTGGCCATACCCTGCAATAGCAACCTTAAGAATTTTGCTTCTGAATACCTCTTTGTTGTTCAATCCCCAGCTCCTGTCCCACACTCTGTGACCCCATGGACTGCAGCACGCCAGGCTTCCCTGTCCTTCACCATCTCCCAGAGTTCGCTCAAACTCATGTCCATTGAGTCAGTGATGCCATCCAACCATCTCATCCTCTGTCGTCCTCTTCTCCTTTTCCTTTGCTGCTACTGCTAAGTCGCTTCAGTCATGTCTGATTGTGTGCAACCCCATAGACGGCAGCCCACCAGGCTCTGCCACCCCTGGGATTCTCCAGGCAAGAACACTGGAGTGGGTGGCCATTTCCTTCTCCACAGTGGGGCTGGGGCTGACCACACAGCTCACTCCACGGAGGTGATGGGGGCGGATCCCACACGATAGGGTTGACCCTGACCTTACCGCATGGTGGAGCTAAGGCTGATCCCACTACTAACCCCACCGTGGGGCTGACCCAACACCTCACACCACGGTGGTCCTGGGGCTGACCCCAAACCTCACCTTACGGTGGGGCTGACCCAACACCTCAACTCATGGTGGGGCTGGGCTTGACCCCACACCTCACCCCACAGTGGGGCTCACTCCATAGCTCAGCCCTTGGTGCAGCTGGGGCTGATACCACACCTCATCCCATGGAGGAGTTGGGGGTCACTCCACACATCACCCCACAGTGGGGCTTACCCCATAGCTCAGCCCTTGGTGCAGCTGGGGCTGACGCCACACCTCATCCCATGGTGGAGTGGGGGATGACTCCACACTTCACCACACAGTGGGGTTGAACTGAGACAGACCACGGTGGAGCTGCAGCTGACTCCAAACATCAGCCCTCAGTAGAGCTAAGGCTGACCAACACTTCACCCCATGGGGGAGTTGGTGTCTAACACAACACCTCATTCCACAGAGGAGTTGGGGGCATTACCCACACCTCACCCCAGGGAGGAGTTGGGACTGACTCAGCACCTCACCCCAAGGAGGAGTTGGGGACTGACCTCACACCTAATTCCACAGTGGAGCTGGGCCTGACCCCATACCTCATCACATGGAGGAGCTGGAGCAAACCATATACCTCATCCCACAGTGGAGTTGGGGATGACCCTACACCTCAACCCACGGTGGGGCTTACCCCATAGCTCAGCCCTTGGTGCAGCTGGGGCTGACACCACATGTCAACCTACGGAAGAGTTGCAGATTGACCCCATACCTCACACTACAGTGGATCTGGGGCTGACCCCACACCTCACCCCATGGAGGATTTGCATGGAACCCATACCTCACACCATGATGGAGTTGGGGCTTACCCCACAACTCACCCTATGTGGAGTTGGAACTGACTCCACTCCTGACCCCACATGAAGTTGCGGATGACCCCACACCTTACCCACAGTGGAAATGGGGCTGACCCTACACCTCACCACACGTGGAGTTGGGCGGACCCCTCACCTAACCCCAAGTGGATTTGGGCCTGACTTAACACTTCACCCCACTTGGGGTTGGGGGTTGACCCCACACTTCACCTCATGGTGAACCTGGGGCTGACCCACACCTCATCTCACATGCAGTTGGGGCTGACGCCACACCTCACCACACAGTGTAGATGGGCCTAACTCACATCTCACCCCACGGTGGAGCTGGGCTGGCCCCACACCTCATCCCACGGAAGAGCTGGGGCTGACCTCACACCTCACCCCACGTGGAGCTGGGGGCTGACGCCACATCTCACCCCAAGGAGGAGGTGAAGAAGGAACCCACACCTCATTCGCTGGAGGATTAGAGGGCTGACCCCACACCTCACCCCATGGTGGAGTTGGGGGAGGAACCCACACGTCACAACACGGAAGAGTTTGGGGTGGACCTCACACCTCAAACCACAGTGGAGCTCAGTATGAACCCACACCTCGCCCCACAGAGAACACGTTGGCTGACCCCACACCTCAACCCACTGTGGAGCTGCAGGCTGGCACTACACCTCACCACACAGTGGAGCTGTGGACTGAGCCCCCCCACTCATCCCAGGGTGGGCCTTGGGGCTGACCCTAAACCTCGCTCCACAGTTTAGCTGGGGGCTGACCCTGTACCTCAGACCCAATGGACCTGGTGGCTGACCTCACACCATGGTGGAGCTGGGGAGGACACCACACCTCACCCCATGGGGATTTGAAGCTGACCCCACATCTGACCCCACGGTGGAGTTGGAATGACCCCAAACCTCAGCCCACAGTGGAGTTGGGTGGACCCCACTCCTCACCCCACTGTAGAGCTGGGGCTACCCCACACCTCACCTCACAGTTGAGCTGGGCTGACCCCACACCTCCACTCAGTTCCCACCTAGAGATGATCCTCTACATCCCTCACATACAAAAGGAATGAACTTCACGACTAGTCTCAGAGAGCCTGGGTCTGAGCCCACATCTCACCTCAAGAGTAACAGTGCTTGTTCCCACACTTGAGTTCCTTGGCAGCTAGGAGTCATCTACAGCCCATCAGCGTTGGGTGGAGCTGAAGAAGATCCCAGGGTGGACCTAGGGTGGATCCCACACATCACCTCGGTTTATACTGGAGTTTTTACCCCGTCATCTCAGGTTAACATGCAGTTGATCTCCCATCTCACCTTGTGCAGAACTGCAATTGATCCCACCCCAGTCACCACAGGACTTCTGCCTCAGCAGCTGACTGACAGGAAATCCAAATGGGCTCATCCTTATCATTGTTGTTCAGTCACGAAGTCATGTCTGACTCTTTGGGACCCCATGGACTGTAGCGCACCAGGCTTCCCTGTCCTCCATTATCTCTCAGAGTTTGCTCAAACTCAAGTCCATTCAGTCGGTGATGCCATCTAACCATCTCTTCCTCTATCCCTTATCATTTCCTGGTTTAAGTGACAAATGAGAGGAGACTGACATTTTGTTACTGTGTCTGCCTCCTGAGACAGGCCTGGTGGTACCCAAGCGACACAGCTTTTATTTCAGGTGAGTCTGAAGGCACAGAGTGGGGGGTGAGGGGCCCGTGCTGGGCTGCAGGCCTCTGCTCCCCATGCCGCCGTCTGCTTCCGTTCAGCCAGCAGGAGGCCCTCGCGCTACGTGAAGAAAAACAGCTGCTCCTCCCTGTCCTTGTCCATCAGCTCGTGCTTGGACTGCTCCTTGGTCTTCAGGGCGGGTGGCCGGGATCGGCACACTAGCCTCCTGCCCCGCTGCGGGGAGCGGATGCCATGAGCCTGCACCCCAGCCTCACTGCACCTGGGCGGAGGCCTGGACACCTGCCCTGAGTGCACGGGAGTGCCTGGCCCAGGCCCAGCCCAGCCTCTCCAGTGGCTGAGGTCATGTGTGGTCTGCAGGTGGGCCAGGGCCTCCGAGAGGGCCGGAGTAGGGAAATCTGTCTGGTCTGCATGCCAGGGTGCTGGCCCTGGGTGAGTGGGGGTGGGGGAGGAAGGAGGCACCTGGAAACTCGGCAGATGCCAGGCTAAAGGGACATCTCTCCGGCCATGAGGATCAGGAGAGACCCCGCAGGGTCCACACTGGTCCTTGGGCCAGGGTCAGGATCGGGACTCCTTGGGGACCACAGGTCGAGCAGGCCAGTGGCTACTCTGACCCGTACGCTATGGGTGGGGGATGCAGTGGCTGGGAGACACTCGGGGAGTGAGGGGTGATAGCCTTGGCCTGGCGTCTGGCTGGAATGTAGGTGGGATCCCAGGAGGGGTGCTGAGCTGTGGGCACCAGTGCTCCTAGGGAGGGTTGGGAGGGTGCCCGGAAGAAGTAGGTCCTCAGGGGCAGGTGGGGAGGGGGGCAGGCCTGAGAATGGGGGCCCTGGCTCCACCCTGACATTGCTCTGGTGACCTGTCTCCCCCAGGACCCCAGCAGGTGAGTCTACAAAAGAGGGCGAGGCCTGGCGGGTCTGCAGCCATGAGCCCTCCCAGCCACGCCCCCTCGACGCCGCCACGCCTCCTGGGGCCACGCTCCTAGGGACTGCCACACCTTCTTGGACTGCCACGCCCCTTGGGGGCCACCGCGCCCCCGGGCCACACCTCCTTGGGGCCTCGCTTACCTTCTTCTTGACCTCGGCCTGGGCCCGCGCCTGTGCGCGCAGCAGTCGCTCCTCCTGCAGCTGTTTCTGCAGCTTCGCCTTCTCTTCCCGGAGTCTGTGTGCAGAAGGTCGAGGTTAAAACCAGAGGCCCGGAGAATGCCACCAGCTCCTCCCCACGCAGCCTCAGGCCTCGGCGCCGGTCCCACCTCCCTGCTGGGTCAGGGCCTGGCTCTGGCCCTGGTTGCTTGGGAGGGCCTGGCTTGGGGCTCATCTCCCTTCGGAGGCCCAGGTTCCTGGCTTCCCCTCCTTGGTCACTGATGTATCTCCACCCTTGAAAGCCCAGGCCCCAGCAAGGTCAGTAGTCCCGAGTCCTCCTGTCTGTACTTGAAGCCACCAGACCTTTGTCCACTGCCTGCCTGAGCAGGGTCTGGGGACCCAGGGGGAGAGCCCTTGTGTGTGGGAAAGACATGGCTGCTCACAGATGGCTGTGCCTCAGGATTCTGCTGGGAGCAAATGACCCAGGTGACCAGGAACTGGCCTGCACCCCACCGTGCCCATGGGGCACACCCTTTGCTGATTCCCCTTCAGCAGTTCTCAGGCCGGCTGTTTCCCTCCCTGGGCTCGGGCAGTACAGCTCTTTGCCAGGAAAGTGCCTCTCACTGTCCCTTCTCCTTGGCGGCGGGGTGTGGGAGGTGGGGGGTCACCCATCACTTTGCTCCCGGGGTCCCTAATGCCACCACGTGCCTCTCCCAGGGGAGGGACCTTCCCCACTGGGCTGAGCCTGCGGCCCCATCTGAACCCCAGATGCCCCCTCCCGGTGGGGAGCCCCGGGGTGTGTCCCTATCCTCAGGGCCAGCCCAGAGCTGGCAGGGGTGTGCAAAGCCTCCCCACGCACCGGAGGCGCCTCTCCTTCTCCTTGGCTTTCTCGGCCTGCTCAATGCGGGCCGGGGGCACGCGCTCCAGGTTCTCAAGCAGCTCATCCAGCTGGTGCTCGATGGTGGCCAGCATCTGCACAGTGCCCAGGCTGGACTCCTGCTGGCCACCCACGCAGTGCCGGTAGACATCCAGCACCTTGCAGTTCAGACTCTCCAGCAGCTTGTCCTGTGAGGCGGGCAGGCCTCCCTCCAGTGGAGCCGCGGGGGCCCAGGCTGCCCCCACACCTCGGCTGGCTGACCTCCCAGGGCTCTGCCAAGCTGGCAAGGGGTGCTCGGGAAGTCAGGGGGCACAGAGCTTGACACTCGGGCTTCTCTTGGGCAGAGGGCCACACCCTGGGCCTCTGTGGTCAGCCAGATCCTGAGTTCCAGCACCTGCTGGGGCTCCTGCCAGGACCCAGGGTGCCCACTGAGGCCCTGTGACCTACTCTGCCCCTGCGCTGACCTCAGCTCCCCCCGGGACCACGTTCTGTGACCTGCTTTCTGTAGTGCTGGGCTAGACGACCTCCCCTCTCTCAGCCTGTTCTGATGTTCAGAAGACACGACAGCCCTATCCCCTGGGGTGGCCAAGAGGGTGTGGGGAGGGGCGGGGGCACAAGGCACGGCTGGCGCCCGATAGCCTGGGGGTAGATGCCCAGCCCGCTCTTGGGGCTCCAGGTACTTGGTCCAGTGCCCGACAGGCAGGAGACTCTCAACAGCAATCAAATGAACTAGGAAGCTGGGTGCAGGCCCCGGACCCGTGGGCTCTATGCTCTGAGTCCTCTCACCCTCCCGGCCTGGCTGGGGACGTGCATGCCTTCCTCCCTGAAGGGTCACTTCTGGACACACTGAGGGTTTAAGATGAGTTCACGGAAGGAAGGAGGGATAGAGGAGGGGTGTTGGGGAGCTGCCCATTCATGGGGTGTGAACATATGGCTGGCTCTGATTTGGGGCCAAGGGCCTTGTCCAGCAGTGCTCAGCAGGGTCAAGCCCAGAGCCTGGCAAGTGGCAAGGACCATGGCAGCCCTGGAGAACCACGTGCCTCCGGGCTGGCTCTCCTGAGGTCTGGGCCCCTCTGGAAGGGGTGACCCCACCCTCCACTGGGGCTATGGCCACGGCCCCGTCGCTGCCGTCTGCCCATCTGGGGGCCCTACCTCCTGATCACCCTTGAACTCGCCAAAATGGAAGACGCGGGCTTTGAGCTCCAGCTCCGCGGCCATCTCCTCCTCCTTGGCGATGGATGTCATCAGCGTGGCGATCCACTGCTTCAGCTGGTTCACCTCCCGGTCCCTGAGGGGCACCGGCACCTCTGAGCCTGCTGGCCCTGCTGCATGCTGAGGGCCGAGAGCCCCAGTCTCAGAGGCCCTGGTGAGATGCAGGGGAAATCTAACATCTTTAACAATCCACGCTAAAGCAAAAAAAAAAAAGGGGGGGAAACCAAAAACCTGCCTTATTGAGGTATATAATTCACCATAAAATTCTTTCGAAATGTCCAATTTTTTTCATGACCATCATAATCTAATTTCAGGACAGTGTCATTAACTGGAGAGAAGCCCCCAGTCACTCTCGCCCGCCCCCTCCAGTCCGTCTCTCCTGGACATAAGCATGGAGCCACATGACGTCTGTCCCTTTGTGTCTGGCTCTTCCACTCATCACTGTGTTTTCAGGTCTGTCTGTCCTGTAACATGTCTGGTCTGAGCCTTGTTTCTTCTTACGACCCACCATGTGGGAGACCAGGCTTTGACAGAGTCATTCTTCAGTGGACATCAGGCAGTTTCTACCTTTAATCTCTTGGGAACAATGCTGCTGTGGACGTTCACTGGACAGGGTTTTGCGAGCCCAAGGTTTTAATCCTCTTAGGGGCTTACCTTGTGGCTCAGCTGGTAAAGAATCCACCTGCAATGCAGGTTCGATCCCTGGGTTGGGAAGATCCCCCAGAGAAGGGACAGACTACCCACTCCAGTGCTCTGGCCTGGAGAACCCCATGTACAGTCTACAGGGTTGCAAGAGTTGGACACGAGTGAGTGACTTTCACTTTCACTAGGAATAGGATTGCAACAATCACCTTTTATATGAAACATATTAAATTTTTCTTAAGTCTTTTGTGTTCATGGCAGACATGCATTGTCTTCTGGGGTTTCTGGAGCAGGAACCCTGGCTCTTACAGTTGGCATGGGTCTGGGCAGCAGCATGCCAGTCCTGACCAGAATGAGCAGGACATTGGTCACTCAGCCAGCTGTGCCTGTGGGGTCTAGAGGTGCCCCTTTCTCTATGGTGGTTCTGAGGCTCCGCCCAAGTGAACAGAACTACCGACATTTTCCTGTGTTTAGGCAGAGTGCCACGGGAGCCGCTCCTTTGCCCTCTGTCACGAGCATGGGCGCCGGGTGCAGGCCTCCTCCCCCTGGCAGCCCTCCAGGCTGCAGCCCCATGGCTGTGGGGCTGAGGCTGGGAGCCTGAGTACAAGGTGGGCAGAGCTGGTCTGGACAGCCCTCCCAGGCTTTCAGAGGCAGGTGGCCAGGGGGGCCACCTGCAGCTCACACACACCCTCCCTCCAGGCCTGGGCCTTTATGGGAGGCAAGCAGGTCACCCAGGATAAGAACAGAGGCTGGACCTCCCCTCAACGCTGAGTGCCCGCTGCAGAGTCAGCAGTACATCTCCTAGCAGTACATGACTGCCAGGAATCCAGCTTGTTCCTTAGAGCTTCCTCTACGTCCAGTGCCTGGACACGAGAGTGACCCTGCAGCCAGCACCCCTTTTACATGGACCAGATGGGGTGGGCGGGTAATTTTGTTCTTCTATTTATTTCCCAGGTATTTGGGATAAAAAAAAAATGCCTTTTCCACACTGTGTGTGTGCTCAGTCACATCCGACTCTATGCGACCCCATGGACTGGAGCCTACAAGGGTGCTCTGTCCACGGGACTCTCCAGGCGAGAATACTGCAGTGGGTACCTACCTGTTCCCTTCTCCAGGGGGTCTCCCCGACTCAGAGATCAAAACTCAGTCTGCAGTATCTCCTGCACTGGCAGGAAACACAATCTTTCCTGAGAGCTCATGTTTTGGCATTATTCTGGAGACTCTTGGTAGGAAATTATCCAAGGCAGGATGTCAGTCAACAGGATGTGAGCACACACGCAGTCAAAGCTGTGGGCTGGCCCCATCAGGGCCTTTACACATGCTTCCCTCTTCCCCCAAGATTCCCTGTGGTGTCCCATCACTCAGGAAGTCCATGGCTGAAAGGACACCTTCCCCTGGGAGTCTCCCCTACCCTCTCCCATCTGCCGCCAACCTCCACTTCAACTTCCTCCTCATAAGACTCTTTACTTTACTCCTAGCATGTGTTACTACCCACAAGGCAAATCTGCGCACATCTAAGTCGGCTCCCCTGGGCTGCCAGCTCATGGGGCAGGGCTTACCGTATTCATGAAGGGCCCAGACCCTGGCCTGATCCAGAATGGGAGCTTACTCAAGGTTCGGGAGTAAAGAGGTGACCCCTGCTCCCAGTTGGCCTCACCTGGAGCCGGACCCTGCCCAAACGGGCTCTGCAGAGCTTGGTGTCAGCAATAAAACTGACGCCTCTTTCTGTTCCAGAAAACTTACTCTGAGCCAATGCTGGGCAGAAAACACTACATGACAGAGACTGGAGAGTCAAGTAGCTTGGATCATATTACTACTTTAAATAACAAATAACAATGCTAGTCTTTATAATCATTAGTAAAGTAAATGTGCATGTGCCCAGTCACTTCAGTCATGTTGGACTCTACGACCCCATGGACTGCAGCCCACCAGGCTCCTCCGTCCATGGGCTTCTCTAGGTAAGAATACTGGAGTGGGTTGCCATTTCCTCCTCCAGGGGATCTTCCTGACCCAGGGATGGAACCCGCAGTTCCTGCATTGCAGGCAGATTCTTTGCTGCTGAGCCAGTAAAATAATCATTACAAAACCACCTTGGGGGGTGTCTGTGAAGATGCCCCCTTCCGGCTGCAGGCTGCTCCAGGGTGGGGAGAGGTCAGCCCCTCAGGGCTCCACCTGCCTGGCCCACTCTGAATCTCAGCTCCTGGCCCAAGAGGACACAGCCTCTCCCCACAGCTGGCAGGGCCAGCACCATGGACAGGGCAGGGTGGGCTGCCCAGCAGCAGACCCCTCCCTGAGACCTACATGCGGGTCTGGGTGTTCTTCAGGGTGAAGCTCAGTTCCTCCAGGGCCTCCTCCATCTCCTGGGTGTTCTGGACCAGGGACAGGTTCTGCTCCTCCAGCTTCGTGAAGACGTCGAGGAGCTGCTGCGGATCCGTGAAGTATAGCTCCAGCTCCTGTGAGCAGAGCCGGGTGAGGCCCCCGGACAGTGGGCCTGGCTCTGCAGCCCTGCCAGGAGCAGGCACTCACCTCCCCATCATCGCTGTCGAGGTCATCCTGCACAGGGAGGGTGGAGCTGGACCTGCGGGGACACGGGGTCGGGGCCTGGGGCACCTCCCCAACCAGCCCTCGTTCCTTCCTCTGTCCCCCAGGCGGCCAAGGCTGTGGCTGCAGCCTCCTCTTGGCCCCCAGCGGTCATACAGTGCCCAGTCAGTCCCTCTCACTCTAGTTAGAATAAAGCGTGGTTCCCACCTCGAGGCTGCCAGCCCCAGCAGCTCCTTGCTGTGATCCAGGAGCCAACCTGAACTCAGACCCAGGGCTCCCGCTTCCAGGCCCCTCCCTGGTCCCCACTCTCTCCCTCACACCTGGGCCTTCCCTGCCCTGCTCCCTCCTTAGCACAGGTCATGGCTGGCCACTCTCACAGCTGCTGTGACACTCAGGCCACATGTCAGGGACCTTGCTGGACATCACAGCCCAGCGGCCACAGGGAGGGCCGTGAGGGCTGCAAGCACTGGGGGAACCTGGCCGACCTCAGTCCTGCTTCCATCACCCCTCCCAGCCTGCAGCTTGTGCGGACATGCAGGCTCTGCCGTCCCCTGAGCTGGTGAGGCCGGCTTGCAGCTGCAGGAGGCTGGGCCGAGACCTCAGAGACTCCAGCCCAGCCTTCCTGAAGTGCCGAGCTGGCATTACAGGGCCCTGCCGACAGCTAGCACGCTCGCCAGGCCTGTGCCTCAAACCTGTATGCACATTGATTTTATTGTGTAGTCACTGAGTCGTGTCTGACTCTTGGCAACCCCGTGGACTACAGCCCACCAGGCTCCTCTGTCAATGGGATTTCTCAGGCAAGAATACTGGAGTGGATTGTCATTTCCTCCTCCAGGGGATATTCCCAAACCAGGAACTGAACCTGCATCTCCTGCATCAGCAGGCAGATTTACCATCTGAGCCACCAGGGAAGCCGCATACACACAGATGCCTTTGAATCGGCACAGGAGAAACCTGCCGCACAGAAAGCCAGTCACCTGCCAAAGGGCACTCTTGGCCTGGAAGGTGCCCTTCTAAGACCCTTCCTTCCAAGAGGACATAGCCTGGGGCCGGGCTGGACTTTAGCTCCGACTCGCCCCCCTGGCCAAGTGCCTTGTACAGCCCGCAACCTGCCCAAATGTGCACAGTGGCCGTGATCACAGGGCTGGCAGGCAGAGGTCCCAGACCTCTGCTCCCAGGGACCTTCCCTGCTGCTGGGAGCTCCAAGGCTGAGGGCACCTCGCCAGAGGAGGCACGCGCATCCGACCCCAGAGCTGGAGACCACAGCCTGGCCCGGAGGGGTTACGGGACCAGAGCTAACCTCTGCATGCACCTGGCCTGTGCACTTGAAATCAGAGAAAAAGGTACGAGATCCAAGTCTGATCGTGTCGGTGCCCTGCTGAAACCTCCCGGCCTATGCAGCCCCGGACCCCAGGGCAGGGACTCGAGGCAGAGCCAGGGTGCAGCCCTGCCTGGCTGGCTGCCAGGCGCCCCCGCCCCTCCGCACCTCGTGGGCAGCCCGCCCGGAGAGGCTGGGGCGCACAGTGACGGCGCTGGAGGAGCGGGGGGCCCCGGAGGCGGCAGTGGAGCAGGCCTGTCCTGTGGTCAGTCATCACGGCATGTGGGGGGGGGGCGGGGTGTCAGGGAATCACAGGAAGACATGCAGGACAGGTCCCAGGGTGGCTCGGTGGTCCCTGACGGGGTGCTGCAGGGGCTACGGGGTGAGTCACCTGGGCTGGATCTGGTCCAGCCGTGTTTTCCATAAGACTTGAAAATAACTGTCACAATTAAAGTTTGGGAAATTCTATATGAAAATCCAGACTTCCTGCTTCCCTTTCACGGTGCAGGGGCTCTGCCAGCCCCCCAGCCAGCACTCTGGGCTCTGAAGGTCGCGGCAGGAGGGTCCTCTCCCAAGCACCCCCTGCTGCCTCCTCCATGCACCTGTGACTGTCCCACCAGCACCCACATGGGCCACCCCAAGCTCAAGTTCACCAAATGACACAAACGTAAGTGTCTGCTCAGGAAACACCGTGATTCTCAGGCTTATGTTGAACTCTAGACCCTCCAGGCTGGACACGGCCCTTCCTCAGCCTCTCCCCTGATCCAGGCACCCCGAGCTGGCGCCACTGGGGGCTGCCACCCAGCAGGCCAGTCTCCTCCATCACCCCCCTCCCCACGCCCACTCACCTTTTGGACTCCACCCCGCTGGACACGCTGGGCAGGGTGCTCTGCTGCTGGCTGACAGTGGTGGACAGTGCCTGGCGCAGCCGCATCACTTGCAGGAGCTTGGCGGCCTTCCTGGGGCTCTGCCCCTCTGGGGGAAGCAGAGGGGGGCTGTCCACCTGACCACCCCCCGCCCCAGCCCAGAGCAGGGCCCCTCCAGCCGGGGGCCGCCACATACCTCTGGAGCTCAGCTTGCCCTTGGTCTCTGATCCTGTGGAAGCCAGGAGAGGCTCAGGGTCCCAGGCACTCGCCTGGGGTCTCCCCAAGCGGTAGGCCTGCTCGGAGAGCTCCCAGTGTGTGGGCTGACCGGGGGGGTTAGGGGTAGCTCTGGGGAGTGGGGAGGCCTGGCCAGTGGACACGGGTGCACCCACCCCTCCCTGCTACCTCTGTCCCCCACGGAGAGCAGCAGGCTCCCCTCGAAGGCCTCCACCACCTCCTTGGCCTGTTTAAGAGCCCAGCGCTTCTTCTCCTGCTCCTCCAGCCACTCCTTGGGCGACAGCTTGTAGAGGAAGTCCTTGTAGACCTTGTACTGCTGCAGCATGTCCTCAAATTTGGAGATCTCGCTGCACCCAGGAGGGA
The DNA here is from genome assembly GCA_020226075.1 of Hydropotes inermis. Classification (NCBI taxonomy): domain Eukaryota; kingdom Metazoa; phylum Chordata; class Mammalia; order Artiodactyla; family Cervidae; genus Hydropotes; species Hydropotes inermis. The sequence goes on from CM035289.1 coordinate 14,659, forward strand.
ACGGGCAAGGTCAGGCTCCATCCCTGGGACCCTCGGAGGGGAGGCGACCCAGACCCTGTGTGCGGGCGAGAGGGCCGGCCTGCGGGATGGCGCAGCTCAGTCCCCCAGTCACCGCTGCTCCTAGGGCAGAGGGACCTCGGGGTGAGCCCTGGCCCATGTCCCGGCCTTGGTCACCCGCAGGGCCGGGGCTCCCAGACATGATCGGGTGCAGAGCTGTGTGCCATGAGGAGCTCCGTGGGCTCCGGGAGACACGCTGGTGGGCACAGCGGAGCCAGTGCGCCCCCTGAACTCACCTCTTGATGTTCATGATCTGGGTGGTCAGCTCACGAATCTCCAGGATCTTCTCCATCTTGGCTTTGGACTCCTTGTCAGCTCTGGGGGAGGGGGGCGGAGAGGAGGGGGCTCAGGGGAGCATCCACGCTGCCTTCAGTCAGGGCTGCAGGCGGGGGAGCTCCCAAGCAGGGGCCTGAGCTGAGGGCAGGGGTCTGTCCATGGCCGCTGCAGGCGGGCTGGGGGAGTGGTGGGCGTGCAGGCCTGGGGCTCACGTTCTCAGCGCCTGCACAGAGCTGCGGTCATTCTCCCTGAGGAACTCGTCGAACAGGGCCGCGTCCTTCTCTAGGAACTTCTCCGCCCGCTCCAGCTTGGCTTCCTCCTGGGCCGCCAGCCTCTCCAGCCTCTGGATCTCACTCCGCTTCATGTCCAGGGCGTACTGAGGGAGGGAGCGGCATCATGCGGGCCCTGCGGGGATGGGGCACAGGGCCCACAGGGCAGCCAGCCTACCTGGATGAGAAACATCTGACGGTTCTGGTCCACGTAGCTGTTGATGTCGCTGGGCTCCAGCTTCTTTTCTGCAGGGAGAGGCACGAGGCATCTGGGGGCGGGAGGCCAGCGGGAGCGACCCTCCCAGGTGGTGGCCAGGGACCCGGAGTCAGGCGGTGCGCTACATCCACCCTGAGGCCCGGGTCATGACAGGGACCAGCGCGGAGCAAGCTCTGCCTCCAGGCTGTGCAGATATAGAGCAGTCTCCATGACTGGAGTCTGGCCAGGTAGGAAGTCCTTCCTTGGGTCTGACTTGAGTCTCTCTTGCTTGTAGCACCCTTCTCCCTAGAATGAGGCTCTGGACACCCCACCCTGGAAGTTTCACCTGGCTGGATGTCATGATGAAAGGTCTATTGGCCAGGACAGTAACAGGATGGGGTGGTGAGAGAGAAAACAGGGCAGCAAGATCTCTAGTTGGGGCACCCTAAACCTCCAGCAAGGCTTCCCAGGTGGCACTACTGGTAAAGAATCCACCTGCCAAGGCAGGAGATGCAAGAGACACAGGTTCGATCCCTGGGTCAGGAAGATCCCCTGAAGAAGGAAATGGCAACCCACTCCGGTGTTCTTGCTGGGAACTCCCATGGACAGAGGAGCCTGGTGGGCCACAGTCCACGGGGTCACAAAGAGTTGGGTGTGACTGAGCATCTGAGCACACACACAAGCCTCCAGAGGCTAAGTCCACCCTGGCAGGGTTCAGCCAGGTGGGAGGAAGCGGGGGTGGGCATCAGGGCCGCCTTCTGGAGCACAAGCAGTGAGGCATTGCCGCTGGGGTCAAGGCCCATGGGGCCTCTTTCCCGGCCTTTCTGAGAGCATGGGCTGGGGTGTGGGCTCTCGGCCTTGTCCCTCAAAGCCGCTCCTTTCCAGAAGTACGTGCTGTGGTCCATGAGGTCTGTTTTAAGTTGAGACACCTGGCCTAGCCGTCCTGAGCTCCTCAGGGAAGCCAGACCTGCTGGATCCAGTCTTGCCCACTCAGATGCCCCCCTGCTGCTCCCAGGTCTTAACAATAATGGGCAGTGGTGGCAGAGACAAGACACAGGCAGAGCTCCACACTCGACACGTCAAAGATGTTCAAGGCTTCCCACCCGCATCACAAGCCTCGGTGTCAGGGGCAGAGGCTGGGGCCTCTCCGTGGTCACATTCAGGGCCCCTGTAGCCCAAGGGGTCCAGGACTCTGATCTCAACTGGTTCTTTCAAGCTTATTGGTTTATACTTCATCAGTAGAACAATGATACATATGTTTAGTATTTCAAACTTCCTTGTTTTGTCCCTCAGTCGTGTCCAACTCTTCGTGACCCCAGGGACTGTAGCCCATCCACCAGGCTCGTCTGTCCACGGGATTCTCCAGGCAAGACTACTGGAGTGGGTTGCCAGGTCTTCCTCCAGGGTATCCTTCCAACCCAGGAATCAAACCCAGGTCTCCTGTGTTGCAGGCAGTTTCTTTACCATCTGAGCCACCAGGGAAGCCCTTCAGACGTCTTACAGGGTGATGAAAATAACAACAGCTCCCTCTCACCACGTGCAGTGTGTGAAGACACTGAATCCCAGGACCCACGAGGCTAGTTAGCAGAAGAGGCAGCAGCAGGGTAAAGCTGAGTTGCCCAGGACAGACAAGCCAAGGGAGATGCCTGTATTTGATACAGAGTGAAGCCTGCACTCACGGTGCAGGTCAGCATTCCGACGGCATTAAAGGCTGCTTTAAAGGCTGCTAGGTTGGCAGTCCATCTGGAACTGACCTTTGGGGCTTGGGAGGCAGAGGTCAGGCATAAGGAAGACCCATTGCCCCCACCACACACACACACCCCGCACCACGGCCCCGCATGGCTCAAGCCCGCTAAAAGCGCTGCTCCTACAGGAAGGGCAAAGGCGGGCCTGGGGACCAGGGCGGGGGACGGGGCGGGGGACGGGGCGCACCTCGGGTCATGGCGAGCTTCCAGGCCACCTGCTCGTGGAAGCTGCGCAGCTGCTCAGCCCGCTCTTCCTGATCCTCTGTCTCATCCTCCAGCTGCAGCTCGCGGCGCAGGCTGGTGTGCTTGGCGGACACTTTGGACGAGTAGGTCATCTTCTCGTGCACCCGCAGCTTCTTTTTCTGCTCCCGGTCCTGCGGGAGGCGGGCGGGAGGGCAGGGTCAGCGGGGACGGACGGACCGCGCCCGACCCTCCCCGCCGCCTGTCCCGTAGGGGTTGCAGTGTCAGGTGGCACACACAGGCGGAGGCGCACACTTGGAGGGGTGTGGGGGCCCGTGTGTGTGCTTTGTGCAGGGCAGAAGCGCTCGGGGTGAGGGGCATCTCCCTGTGGAGAAGAGGGTGAGGGCAGGCAGGGCACCGGAGGAACTGGGGAACCCTGGTCAGATGCGATTCCAGTCCAGGGGTGCAGGGACATGCTCACTGCCTCGTCTGTCCAAAGGTTACACTTAAACTGAGTGTCTTCGGCTGTGATTTCTAAATCTGACAAACCAAGGCTCAGAGAAGCTGGATCCTCAGAGTTTCCAGGTTTGATCAGGAAGCCCGCTACTTACTGGGGGTGACCTGGGGCTGGGGGTCACTGGGGATCTGCAGCGCTGGGGGTCACTTGGGGGGGGCCCCAGGACAGGGGGGGGGGGGGGGGCTTTCTTCCCGGTGGCCTAATGTCCACCGCTCCTGCTGCCCAGGCCCTGGGGATGTTGCTGGCTCGAGCCTGCATGTGACTTCCCCCGGTCAAATCCGACATCCCGCTGGTCCTGCCAGTAACAACGCCTGTTCCCCTCCAATGTGTGGTGGGCCCTGACTTGTGCGTCCTGGTACAATAAAACTAGGAAAGTGTCACCTGCGAGGATTCCAGTGGGAAAAGGTCTGCCGTTTGAGGGCACTGGGAGGCTCCTCAGTGTGAGGAGGCTGGGGCTGTGCTAGGGGGTGGGGTGCTAAGGGCAGGCAGGGGACCCTGAAGGAAGACAGAAGGTCTCTGAGGCCGGTCCAGGCTGGGAGAAGGAACTCCAGGCTGTGCTGCTGCTGGATGAAGGGGAAGTGTGTCGGGCAGGGGTGGGGTGAGTGTGTGCATGTATGGGTATGTGAGTGTCTCTGTGCGTGAATGTGTGTGAGTGTACATGTGTGTGTGTGCATGTGCATGGGTGTGCATGTATGGGTGTGTGTGTCTGTGCATGAATGTGCATGAGTGCACACACGTGTGTGAGTGTGTGCGGTCATGTGCGGGGTGTGCACATGTGTTTGTGTGTTTAAGAGTGTGTGGGCACGACAGTGCATGTGTGCACATGTTTGTACATGCATGTGCAGGTGCACTACCTCTAGCACCGCTCAGATGGGCTCAGGGTCTGTCACCGCTCCGTCCAGGCAGGAGGTGGGAGCGTGACTGGCACTCATGGAATCCTGACCAGGTCTGGGGTGGAGCCAGAGGACCAATCTGTCCCCGAATGTCCTCGGTCTTGGTCAGGGTGGCAGAGGGAGCCGCTGCCTGAGGGATCTCAGAGGGTGAGCCCTGAGCTGGGGGGACACAGGCAGCTCCTGAGGGAGCCCGGGACACTGTCCATGCCTGTGCCTCTGACCACGTGTCCCAGAAACATGGCTCACTGGGTGAGTCCCCTCAGCCTGGCAGGGTGAGGTCCGTCATACTGCAGGGCATTGGGGGGGTGGGACTAGCTGAGCACATGGGGCTGAAAGAGACTCTGCTGGTGTGCAGACATGGCGTGTGCTGGGGGACAGGGCTGATCCTGGGACTCCCAGGTGCTGCAGAGATGCAGCTGTGTGTGTACACATGCAGTGTGTGCACATGTGTGTGTGTGCACATGTGTGTGCACATGTGTGGCCCCCAAGAAGTCCAGTGAAAGGGGACTGTGCAAGGTTAGACCATGCAGGGGGTCTCCTAGGGCCTGGGGGTCAGAGAGGGTGTCAGGAGGGGATGGCGTCTATACCAGGTTCCGCAGAACTTAAGGCACACTGGCTAAGGCTCTGGGACAGACACTCCCTGGGGGTCCCCCTGACGAGAGCCCAGGAACGGCGGTGGTGAAACTGGTACAAGAGTAGGATGAGAGACCTAGGGCCAGGTGGAGTCGAGGCGCCTTCACAGGCAGTGTGAGCCATCGACTGTCCTAGAGCGAGAGTGCCAGGGACCAGTGCTCTGGCCAAGGCAGGCAGGCTCCCCCTAGACACTCACCAAGAGAGACTTGTTCCGCTCCTGTTCTCTGAGCAAGAAGAAATCCACATCCCCAGATATGTGGAAAGGATTCACAGGCTGGTCAGGAACAGTCTTGGACGCTGGGGAGAGAGAGGTCCTGTTAGAGAACCAGGGGTTATCTGTGCCTCCAGGGTCCCAGCGTCCCATCCGCCCAGCGAGGGAGCACCCACGAAAGCACGCACAAACAGCAGACTCTCTCTCAGATCCAGCTGTGCCTGAAGTCTGCGCCTGGATCTCCCAGCTCTATAAACTTACCTGCCTGGTTTAGCCTGTTTAGCTTCCATCCCTGGCATCTGAGAGACCATGTGAACAGAGACCTTCCTATGTCTCAGACATTGCTATGTTCCTGGCCCTCTGTCCTCGCGTTTAGTCTCAGGAACCTCAAGGCCATAAGGAAGAGAAGTTCCACCTGCCCTTTGTAAGCGATGCAACCAACTGACCCTGGAGTGTGACGGCACCTGCCTGCAGGGGGTGGGGAGGCCAGCAAAGCAGCTTCATCCCTGCAGGAGCCACCGGGAGCAGGGATGACAGAGTGCCTGGATGCTGGGAGATTGGGACTGCCAAGGACTCCAGTCCTGTTGCCACCTTCCCAGGCATAAGAGAGATGTTCCCACAGCCCAGCTCACCAGGTGTCAGAGAAAATGGAACCTAGAGGGCTCCAACCTAACAGTTTAAAAATATAGTTGCTTTCCTACTACCCTTGACTTAGAATAAACAGGGTTCATCATTTTAAAAAAAAATCTTCAAAGTAAAAGGAAAATTGTACATGCTCAGTTGTGTCTGACTCTTTGCGACCCCATGGACTCTGTCCATGGGATTTCCCAGGCAAGAATATGGGAACGGATTGGCTGTTTCCTTCTCCAGGAGACCTTCCTGACCTAGGAATCAAATTTGCATCTCTTGCATTAGCAGGCAGATTCTTTACCATTGAGCCACCAGGGAAGCCCAGGAATTATTAAAATAAGGAAACAGACAACAGAGTAGAAAAGTGGGCAGAAGGCAGGTGCTTCATAGCACAGAATCATCAATACCCCGTAAACACAGCTTGTCCCTCTCGCTGGTCACGGGGAACACAGGATGCTAACGCATGCCCAGCGGTCCGGGTAACCCAGAAAGGAAGGGCTAGTGCCCAGGGCTGGAACGGCATGAAGCGACCGGAGCCTTCACACCTGGTGGTGGGCTGTGAGCTGGAATAGTCTCTCTGGTAGATGTTCAGTGACAAGTTCTAAAGTTTAACATCCCAGCAGCAGTTCTGGTCCTCCCAGTACACATGGGGGAAACAGCCTCAGAAAAGCAGGTGGTGGATGAGGAGGACGACGCAGAGTCCATCTCTCCCCACAAATGCATCAGCGATGCGTTTGCATGATGCACATGCAAATGGAAGGGTTGTCACAGAGCAGCTGCTGAACCAACCAGGACCTCAGACACCTGAAAGGATCGCATGTGACCAGGCAGGATGAAAGAAAGAAGGAAGAGGAGGGGGACAGGACCTGTACTCTGGGGAGGCTGAAGGAAGGGGAGTTCCTGCCACCAGTGAAGCCCTGTCACTGGTGGGGAGACAAGCAAGGACAGAAGGGGAGCTTCAGGGGCTCCAAGGGTGCCCGGCAGCTGGCCAGTGGCAAGCAGGCTATGGTTTTTCCAGTAGTCAGTCATGTTATGAATGTGAGAGTTGGACTATAAAGGAATCTGAGCATGGAAGAATGGATGTTTTTGAACTGTGGTATTGAATAAGACTCTTGAGGGTCCCGTGAACTGCAAGGAGATCCAACCAGTCCATCTTAAAGGAAATTAGTCCTAAATATTTATTGGAAGGATTGATGCTGAAGCTGAAACTCCAATACTTTGGCCACCTGATGCGAAGAACTGACTCATTTGAAAAGACCCTAATGCTGGGAAAGATTGAAGGTGGGAGAAGAGTACAACAGAGGATGAGATGGTTGGATGGCATTACCGACTCGATGGACATGAGTTTAAGTAAACTCCGGGAGTTGGTGATGAACAGGGAGGACTGGCATGCTGCTATCCATGGGGTCGCAAAGAGTCAGACATGACTGAGCAACTGAACTGAACTGAACTGAACTGAAGGGGACAGCAGACCGTCAGCCATCCTCGGGAGAAAGGAGGGAAACGTTCTAGATGGCAAACAGGGTGGAGGCTGTACACCGAGTTGTACACATTTATCAAAATGCATCAAACTGTAACCTGGAGGTTTGTCATTGCGCTAAATAGGAATGGTACCTCAATGAAGACAGACAGACAAGCCACAATGCAGACCTCTGGCCCCTAATGTCATGCTCAGCTCAATGCAAGCATCATGGGTAGAAGAAACTGTCAGGAGAACAGCTGGGATCAGCAATGCGGAGTGAGGCTGAGCCCACCGCTCACAGGTGGCTCCCAGGGAGGCCACTGAAAGCACAGAGCACAGCGGGAAGCGGTCTGTGCACACACAGGCAGACACGGGCCCTCTCAGGCATCCTGGTTAACACTGAGCCAGAGGAAATGCAGGACCCACAGAAACAGCCTCAGTGACACCACCAGGAAGGGAACAGATGTGTTCACCACAGGGACGTGCTACAGGATAAGTAAGACTACTTCTCCACCAGCGAAGCACAGAGAACAAAAGGATGTGGGGGCCACGCTGCTTGGTTAAACAAGACTGAAGGTGCTCAGATCTCAACTGTCTTTGGATGAGAACAAATCTTCTGTGGGAAGACATTCCTGAGACAACTGGGTAAATCTGATGATGGTCTGGTTAACTGCTTCTGGGCGTGTGAGAAAGATCCTGATATTTGAAAAATGCACACTGTAGGAATGAAATAACATCTGGAGTTTATCCTGGCAAAATCTGTAGCAATGTGGATGCAACCAGAGATTATCACACTAAGTGAAGGTGGAATGAAAAAGACAAAAACCTTATGATATCACTTAGACATGGCAGCTCACATATGCCACAGGGACTTCCCTGGTGGTTCAGTGGCTAAGTCTCTGTGTTGCCAATGGAGGGGCCCCGGGTTCGAACCCTAGTCAGGGAACTAGATCACACATGCCACAGTTAAGGGTTCACATGCTGCCAACTAGAGACCCTGCATGCCACAATGAAGACAAAAGATCTCATGTACCCAGCTAAAACCCAGTGCAGCCAAGAAAGGGCTTCCCAGGTGGTACTAGTAGTAAAGAACCCACCTTTCAATGCAGGAGATGTAAGAGATGCAGGTTTGATCCCTGGGTCAGGAAGATCCCCTGGAGGAGGAAATGGTAACCTACTCCAGTATTCTTGCCTGGAGAGTCCCATGGACAGAGGAGCCTGGCGGGCTGCGGTCCACGGGGTCGCAAAGGGTCAGACATGACTGCGTGAGCAACACTTTCACTGTGCAGCCCAGATAGTCAGTACCCTGGGATGAACCGTAATGGAAAGAACACAAAAGAGAATGTGTGTGCGTGTGTAGCTGAGTCACTGTGCTATGCAGCACAACAGTGCAAACCAACTACACCGCAAAAAACAACAAAGTTAGAAACAGTAAAATATTCTGGCAAAGACAAAAAAAGAAAAAAGAGAAGATGGATAGGTGAAGCAAACGCAAAATTTTGTCTGCTTCCTATCCGGTGATGAGCACACGAGTTCACTGACCTTCAGTCTCAACTAGGCAGGTTTGGATTTTGATAACTAAAAGAAAGAGGAAGTGGGGGTGGGCAGGGTGGACGGGGAAGCCCAACTCCAGGGCGGAGCTTGGCCAAGGAAGGACAGGCTCAGGGAACATGCTCAGAGCTGCACACCTCTGCAGGAGGGGCAGACTGGCTTGTGGCGCCGGGTTGGGGGTGGGGACAGCCGAGGAACCAGGAGGGAATCCAGGAAGCCAAGGCATGGAAGACACAGCAGGGCCCAGAGGACGAGGCATGTGCTGCCAGATGCATCCCTTTCTATCTCCTAACAGGTGGCAACCTTGCGACTCCCTGAAAAGCTGCATTTCTCAGCCTCCCTTGCAGATACTGATGGCCCCACAACAAATGGAGTGTGGCAAGAAACGGTTGGGTGGGGCTTCCGGGGAAGATCTCTTCCCAAGGATGGCTGAGTTAGCCCTTCCCTTTCCTCCTTCTCCCGGTCTGGAAGCAGATGTGACGGCTGGAGCTGCCACAGCCATACTATGACCAGGCAACAAACTTATGGTTGAAAGACCCAAAAGTAAAGATGCTGGAGCAGAAAGACTTAGAACCTGGTCACCTGGAAGATTTTGTAGGACTGATTCTGGTAGAGCTCCACAGAGCCCTGGCCTGCCTCCCACACTTCTCATTACTGGAGGAAAAATAAATCCTACTTTGTTGCTTACGTTCCTGTTATTTCAGGTTTCAGTAATCCAGTTTCTAATGAAAACAGAACCTTTTCTCACTGTCCTTCCCACCAGAAGCTACGTCTGAGGTCATCTGGGGCCTGAGGGTGAGCGTTTGCCTCCCACGACAGGACTTGCACTCCCAGGTCCAGAATTACCTTTGCCTTTTTTTGCACGCTTCTTCTTTTCTTCAGTGACTGAAGAACTGTTGTCCGTGGATTCTGGGCCATGCTCTGGGGAGACACAGAAGTGGCAGCCACAGCACAAGACTCAGCAGCTTGGGACAGCTATGCATGTGGCATCAGGCCAGGGAGACTTCAGAGGCTCCAGCCCTGGGGTCTCACCTGCCAGATGACCCTGAGCTCCCACACCTGAGATGATTATACTGACTTTGCCAGGAAGTTTTGAGAACTGAGCAAAAAAAAAAAATGGCCACGAAAGTTCCAGCACATGTGCCTGAGCCATAAAGGCATCTTGTGACTCCCCTTGGGCATCCCTCCCCTTTGCTCCTAAGGACAGAGCAGGACGGTTTTTCACAGAGGCCACAGGCTCTGAGCCTCTGATGCCTGCCCAGCCAACCTTTCTGCTAGGAGCCTCCTCAGGCCTCTGGGGGCTGCAGTGGAAGACATGGAGACCCCCTCCCTGCCATTCCCCTGTCAGCTGACACCACGGCACCCTCTGAGGCAGGCAGACAACAAAGGGTGAGAGCAGGCGGATGGCTGCTGTCGCCCGCTGGCCTCTTGGTCTGTGGAGATGACCCCGCATCAGCACTGAATCCCCCCAACACTGCAAAACTCCCCATGCACCCCCCAGAGGCCCTACAGGAGCCTGGAGCTCAGCAAAATCGGGGCCTCAAGCATCCCCAGACCTATGGCCAGGCCCTCCTCCTCTGCTCAGCAGCTGTCCTCACCAGACCCCACGGCCCCCCAGGCCTGACCCGAGGCCCGCTGTGTGGACTCCGTGTCCCTCTTTGAGGTGCCTTTCTCGCCGCCATGGCACCTGCCCACACACCCTCCCTTCATCTGGGTTCTTCCCAGCGTCTCCCCAGTGCCACCTGTCCAGGACTGCAGGAGCTCACCCCACCCTGGGCCTCCCTGGGTCAGCTCTGAAGCGGTCCCCACAAGACTTGGGAAACGCTGCTGCTTCTCAGTTGTCAAGGAAACCGAGACATGGGAGGTGGCGACAGCGAGGCTAGGCCCGATGCCCACCTGCTCCAAACCCCTGGGCACCCCTGCCCTCCAGAAACTCCCATGGCCCAGGTGCCACGAGAGAAAGGCGTGCATCTGTGCTCCTCGATGGGGCTGCGATGGGGGTTGGCTTTTCTCCAAAAATAAATCTATAAATAAACTTTGTAAAAAAGATTTCCTTAAGACTCTGGCTCCAAAGCAAGAGAAGGTGTCCCGTTTCTAAATTCCTGCCAACAGACGTGGCAGGGAAGTGGCTCTAGCCTGTGTGTGGCCCTTCAGCAATCAGACAGCCCAACTTGGAGGACAACCCTTGCTGTCCACCCTGGTGTTTCCAAGTGCAACTAGTTCTGCTTGCCACACAAGAGCCCAATGAACCTGAGAGACAAGGTGCTGCGGAATCAGGGAGCAGGCAGATCAAGATGATGGTAGGCTAGCACCTCAAAATAACCATCTTGTGGGGTCTGGAAAAGACCCTGATGCTGGGAAGGAAGGAGGAGAAGGGGATGACAGAGGATAAGGTTGGATGACATCACCGACTCGATGGACGTGAGTTTGAGCAAACTCTGGGAACTGGTGATGGACAGGGAGGCCTGGTGTGCTGCAGTCCATGGGGTTGCAGAGAGTCAGACACAATTGAGCGAATGAACACCACAATGGGGTCTGGATGCCAGGTTCTTTGATAGATCAGAGATGGCAGGAGATGAGGAAGCAACGTGAAAAGGCCATTAATCTTGCAAACATCTCCTAGAATGGCAAGCCTCAGGCAGGGGGATGTCTCCGTTTCTCCCTTGCCATCCACAGGTGGACAGAGTTCTGAACCAAGGCACTTGTTTAACAGTCAGGCAGAGGGGCAGGATTCTCTGAGGCAGGCTGTTCCGTATGATAATAGCAAAAGTGATGGAAAGCAAGTCAAAGAAACAGTTCCAACATGGAGTCAGAACTGACTTCTCCTTGCAACACTGGCACCAGCAAGCCACACCAGGAACTCAGGCCGCCCTCCCCACTGCCACTGGACTGGAGGCTGGAGGCTGGTAGCCACGCCACAAAATGCCAGAATCCCCCGGAATCCGCCCACCTCGGCATTAACTTCTCTCCTGGAAGCTGCAGAGTTCCTGTCCGGGGTCCTGACAGCGCCTGCCTGCTGGAGAGTCATTCTGGTGGAGAGACTGACTCCCGGGTCTTCTTGCTCGGCCATCTCCCACGACGTCACCCCTTTCCTGGATATCTGTTCTATTCAGTGCCATCGTGAATGGAACTGCCCATTAATTCCCAAGCTGGACTGTGTGTGGCTGGAATATGGAAACACAACTCATGTCTGAGTGTTGATCTTGTGTTCTCCTGTGCTGCTACATTCATTTATGCATGCACAGAGCTTTCTCAGGGATTCTCCACATACAGGATCACGCCATCTGTGAGCAGTCTTGCTTCTTCTGTCCCCGTCTAAACACTCTAGCTGAACTCAGCACGGCATTGGAAAGCAGTGGCAGAAGGTCCTGACCCTTGGGGAAAGCTTGCAGCCTAACAGAATTTCATTGCAGGTTTTCTGTGTACCGGGTTCTGGAAAAGACAGCAGCCTAAGAGGCAAACAGAGAGCCTCCAGCCCTCAGGCAGCTGACAGTCTACTGGCCGGGGGAGGGGGCCAGGGCTACTAAAAGAAAAAGCTGGGGAAAGAGGAAGGTGGGGAAGGTGTGGGCGCCCCAGGAAAGCCCGGGATGGTGGGGTGGGGAGGTGGCTCACTGAGCAAGCTCATGGAGGGCCAGGGGGTACACTCTGTGCAGGGATTGCCTGGTCTGTCCGAGGACCAGAGAGGAGAGCAGCAGGTCACCCTGCCCCAAACCCACTGAGAGCGGGCCTGCCTCTGTGCCCTTGACCTCTGCACTCCAGCGCAGTGCCAGGCACAGAGCAAGAGCACGCACACCCACACAGGGCCACCAGCCCGGGCTTCGGACAGCCCGACTCTGCAGCTCCCCAGACTAAGACTGGGTCGCTTAAAACCACGTTCCCTAAATCACCAAAGTAAAGGACTGCATCCAGCCCCACCCCTACAGTCAGCAGCGGATGGGGGAATGGACGCCTACACATGGGGCTGGGGGTCCCCAGCGCGGGGCAGACATGGGGGAGCAACCCCCCCCCCCACCAGCCTGCTCAGGTTAGAGCCTGGCAGTGAGCTTCCTTCACCAGGAATGACCCCTCGCCCCCTCCAGTCTTGCCTTCAGGAGATACCACCATTCACTTAGTGATCACTAACCCCCAATCCATCCCTGGACCCAAGAGGCTCAAGTGGGTTCTGGCCTGGATGCCAGGAGTCCCCAGAGACAGAGGGACCAGCCACAGCCCGTGTCTCCCAGAAGCAGGGGTCCTGCGGCCCTGCCTGGGGAGCCTGAGTTCCACTTGTGTGGCCAGCCAGTCTGCCAGGCCAAGCTCCCCACCGAGGTCCTCTGCCCTCTACACCAGGGCACGGACTAGCCGTGTCTCGATGGAGCTGTGGCCATCCCCCACCTCCACCCCACTCAAGGTGGGAGGAATGGTGCCCCAGTCACACACTCGTAGACCTGGGCTGTCTCCATCATCCCAGCAGAGCCAAACAGTCCTCCCCACGCCCACAGGGTGCTACATACTGGCCCAGAGTGGCCTCTGCCTCTCCCTCCAGCACCTCACTTCACCCCCAGCTCGTGGCCTAGAACACCCTCCCTTCTGAGAATGGAGTGTTTTCTGCCACATCAATAAACAAGGAGCCACAGTCTAAAGTGCTCCCTGCCCTCCAGGGCACCCAGGAAGGAGAGCAACACCTGCGATCCCAGGGCACCAGTCCCAGTGGGAAAGGAAGGGCACTGGCCCCAGGGAGTGACAGGCACATGAAAGGAATGATTTCAGCGAGCCCAGACTCTTGCATCTTCCCACACTTGGAAAACCACAAAACTCCTTAACCTTAACCAGATAGCCTTAACCTGGGCTATCTGGTTTTCTTTAATTAACAATAATCTTTTGATGTTCAGACTACCTGCTCTTTGTTACAAAACTTCTATATAACCCCCCTCCTCTCCTCCCCTCCTTGTAGCAGTTTTCTCAATGTTTCTCCCAGGCTTGAAGTCCTACAAATTCACACTGAATAAAACATAACTCAGCTTTTGTGTGTGCTCAGTCATGTCTGACTCTTTGCATCCTCATGGACTGTAGCCTGACAGGCTCCTCTGTCAATGAAACTCCCCAGGCAAGAATATTGGCGTGAGCTGCCATTTCCTACTCCAGGGGATCTTCGGAACTCAGGGATTGAATCTGCATCTCTTGAGTCTCCTGCATTAGCAGGCAGGTTCTCTACCACTAGCACCACCTAGGAAGCCCAAATATCCCCAGGGAATGAAACATAATTCTGAACTTGTAGGTTGTGAATATTTTTTCAGCCAACAGCACATTATGTTGCATTGTTTTGTGTGAGTGCATGTAGAGTTATTTTATTATCTGTAAACATTTCAAAGCTATCTTTTTTCTGGTAACCCCAGTTCAATCTTTCTTCATTTTTCAGTTTACTCTGGAGCAGAGCAGATGAGAAAGAGGGAGGGGGTGAAGCGCACAGCGTTAACAGGGACAGCCATGGACAGCAGCCACCAACAGAGACCGTTGCCTGCACATGTGAGGTGCTTTTGCTGGAAGCACTAGAGGTTTACGGAAGCTCAAGGTTTGATAAGGAACAGCCTGCACAGCATCCGGGTTAATGGGGAAGAAGGCCCAGGGAGCGTTTCTGTTGTCTGGCCATTGGTGTGAGAAAAGGACAGGCTGCGCGTGCATTTGTGTGGATGTGTGCAAGGTGTGAGCATGGCGGGCTTCAGGCTTGGAGGGAGAGAGAACGCAGAGGAGCCTCCGAGCAGGTGGAGTTTCACACGGGGGCTCTCAACACCCTTTGGAATCGGAAGCTCAGGACCAGTAAACCAAAGCAGAGGGCGTGTGGCCAGTTCTGCCCCTCAGCCCCACGGCCACCCCCAGGGCCACTCAGTGGGAGCCCCAGGGAGGAGGTGCGGGCCTCCAGGTCAGGGGCTGGCCAGCAGCTGAGGCTGCAGGAAGGCTGAGCAAGCCCCATCTCCGCTGTGGCATCCTCCTCGAGGCCTGTCTTGCGGTGAACTGTGTTCACCCCTCAAATGAATGCTTTTGAAGATCTGAAGTCCTAAAGCCCAGCACCATAGCATGCGACCCTGTTTGAAAAGAGAGTGGCTGCAGATGTAACTCTGGTGAGGTCACACTGGGCGAGTGTGCGCAGCCTTAATAAGAAGGGGAAATAACGGAACACACACACTTAGAACGTGAGGATGGAGTGAAGGCGATGCTTCTACCAGCCAACCACCACCAGAGGTCGCCAGCAAACCACCGGAAGCCGTGGGGGGGGGGGGGGGGGGCACGGGCACAGGGCCCCTCCCCGCCTCAGAAAGCAAGCGTCCCTGCCTGGGGCTCGTGGCCCTGGCAGCTGTGAAACAATAAATTCGGGTTAGGCCCCAGGCTGGGGTGGGGCTTGGCTACAGCAGCCCTAGGGGTTACAGCGTGGAGTTTCTAGGGAACTTGGCAAAGCCTGTGATTTCCGGCCCGTGGCCTGGCTTGGAATCGCTGTCGCCTTGATTCCACCTTGAACCCGCAGCCCCCGCCCCCCCCCCCCCCGCCCCCCGCCAAGGCTGCCTCTGACCCTGCGCAAGCCCTCCCCAGCCCAGCACTTACTGTTGAAAGCTACGCTCTTGGAGACCATAGGAGGCAGGTTCTCTGACATCGGCGCGGAGGAGGAAGCGTGCACTGAGAAACCCGACATCGGCTAGAGGAGACTCCCAACCTGGGGAGAGACAGCGTCTGAGCCGGGTGGGGCCAGCCCGCAGCCCGCCCTCCGCCGATGGCTGCTGACAACAGCCGGCACCTGCCCAGGGCTCACCACGAGGAGGACACCTGCAGCTCCAACCCGCCGCGCCTCCCTCCTCTCCCCCGCATGGTTCTAGCCGCCCCGGGCTAGTCCTGGTCGCGGAGCTGCCCATCCACGGTCAGCCCGAGTCTTGGCTCCTCCCACCCCCGACCAGCACTCAGGCCCGCCCCTCCCCAGAAGCGTCTCCCCACCACCCCATCCTCTTCCCTTTGACCAGTCTCCAATAACTGATGTATCCCTTTAACAACGGTCGATTGCCTAGCTCCCCTAGAATGTAAGCTCCCCGAGGACCAGGGAAGGCACTGCTTGGTGGCTCATCAAGCGTTGCGCCCCACCGGGGCGCTTTTCTTCACTATGTGCGGAGTTAGTCTGCATTTTGCAGAGGAGGAAACAAAGTAGCAAACTGTCCGAAGTCACACAGTCAGGAAGGCCTGAGGCTCGGACTCCCGCCCAAGATTCCTTGACTCCAAAGCTTGCACCCTTCCAGCTGCATGCCTGCTGCAGCCTCCACGAAAGGAATGGGGGTACTCGGCTTGTAGCAGGACCGGGCCTCCCCACACCCACGTCTGGCCCGTCCGGGCGTGTGGCGAGGGTGCATGGGCCTGGAGGGAAGAGGGGTTGCTAGACGGCTGGCTATGCGATGAGTAAGGAACCGGGAGCCCTGCGACAGGGGCTTGGAGGGGCGCGCGAGATGTCTGCCCCGACCCCGCCCGCGGCTCCCGCCCAGGTCCAGAGCGCACCCACCCGCTCCGCACGCCGGCGCTTGCTCCGAAGCCTCCGAGCTGCTGCCCCGGAGCTCCGCGAGCCAAGCCCTTCGGTTTACGTCGCCATGGCAACCATTCTCCCGGAGGGCGGGGCTGTGGCGTCACAAAGGCCCCGGCCTACCGGCTGCGCCCGCGGCTCAGGCAGGCTGAGCTGTAAGAGGACGCGCCCCACCCAGCAAGCGCGGGCTTCCTACCTGGCCTGCACCCCTCTTGCTATTTCCGTCATTCTCCTGATTGATTTTTTTCACGTGCACCACCTCCCTGCCTCTTACTGCCGAGTGAACCTGACAGTCTAGAGGGGCGGCTCTGACAATTGTGGTCCCGGGCCGCAGCATCCCACGTGCTGGGAACTAATTACAGAAGCAAACACTCTGCAGGACCCGGGGGGCGGACCCGGTGATCTGGGCGCCGACAAGCCTGCCCGGCGAAGGTGACTTCAGTGCTGACTCGGATGGAGATCCGCCGCTCCACAGGCTGCATGTGGCGCATTATGAAAGCAGGGTGGCAGACCTGTCGGTAAACAGGGAGGGGTCCGGGCTAGATCGCGGAGACTCACCACCGCCCCGCCCTCCGCCCCACCCCCTACCCCCTACCCCGTACCCCAGACGTGAAGAGTCCGCCTTCAATGCAGGCAGACCTGGGTTCCATCCCTGGGTTGGGGAGATCCGCTGGAGAAGGGAGTGGCTACTCACTCCAGTATTCTTGCCTAGAGAATCCCATGGACAGGGAAGTCTGGCAAGCTGTAGTCCATGGGGGCACAAAGAATCGGGCTCAACTGAGTGACCAACACACATAAGGCATTTCGGGGCCACTGGGGGCGTCTCTACAGTCTGCAGGCCAGTACTGTGGAGCCAGTGAGTCCCAGCAACTCCTGGCTCTGCCCAAGGCAGGAGCAGTTCTTTGGTCGGTTCTGGGTCTGCCCAAAGTGGGGAGACTCTTACAGTCCCAATGATCCAGGTGCGGGCCTGAGTCTGTAGCCCTGCCTCCCTGGGGTCCACAGTCTACAGTCTGAGCTGTGTGAACCCGTGACTGAGTAGAAAGCACAAATGAGAGGGTTCATCTGCAGCACCATGAGTTCTAACTAGACTTTAGGAGTCTGGAAAACATCCATCTGAAAAGGAGAAAAGCCAACCCCTTGTTAACAACATGTGAGCTGATTTCCTCCTGAAAGAAAGTGTGACAGAGTTCTTGAGAACAGATATAGAAATCAACAGTAACCAATTAAAAATGAAAAGGGCGGGGGGGGGCTCCCTAAGTCTGCAGGGGGTGGGAGCCAGCCACCCCCAGATGGTGGTGTCAGGAGTGAGCCCAAAGCAGGCAGCAGGTATGACCCTGGCCGTGAGGGGGTCCTGATGTGTATTCCTGACCTGCAGAACCTGTGTCACCTGCCTGCCTCTATGTCTGCTAGGCAGGAGCCTGAGGGTCCCCCCTCCACCCTGACTGCAAGAGAGGCAGGAAGGAAGCGGGGGCTCCTAAGAAGGGGTCCCCAGCCCGGGTTGGGGGGGGGGCGGTTGTCAGAGGCACTGGTGGTCCAGCAGGTGGTCCAGGAGGACAGGAGCTGGTATGTTTCCACGGCAGCAGGTCTCAGGTCACTCCTGCAAAACCGACTCTGTACCTGGGCTTCTATTCACCGCCGTTTTGGAATGACCTTTATTCTGATGGCAAACTCCTACTGTTAGCAAACTCAGGTTCAGCTGCAGGCCGATCAAGAAATTAATACTGAGAGACAAGTGTTAGGTAACAGGAAAGATGGTTTTATTGAGGAAACTCGCAGTCTTGGGGGAGAAGGTGGACTTATGTCCAAAAGACTCAACTCTTCACTCCCTGGGTTTCGCTTGGAGATCACGTAGGAGAGGGCTATGCCAGGGCAGAGGGTTGCGGGAGCCATGATCAGCACATGGACATCCTTCTGATTATGAGGTAACCAGGGGTCAGCATCACCAACCTTCTGGCTCCATCTGGTCTGGGGTCCACATCTTGTGGGCAGCACACAGTTAAGTTCTCCCATTGGGCAGGGGTTTCGGTGTCTGCAAAACGGCTCTAGGGGTGGGGCTCAAAATATTATCTACAGTCCTTGAGGAAGATCTAAAGGTCCCTGACTTTGTGCTGTGCTTATTTAATGACTAACCTCTTATTATATTATTTTGTCTTACTTGACTGTTTTCCTTTCTCTCTCTGTTTTCTCATTTCTCTGATCACATTTATTCTTTCGCTAATGTTTTTCTACAGACAAGAGGCAGGTGGACAACATGAGTGGGGAGGTCTGTCCCAGAAAGGCCACAGAGGGTCCTGCTTGGTTCCACTACATTTCTCAAGATTCAGTTCAGGGCTGACCTCTTTGGAGACATCCCTGGAACAGGGCATCCTGCTGCTCTGTCCCTTCAGGGCCCACATCCTCCAGGTCCTTTCACAAACACTGCCTAGCCCTGGCTCCTCTGGACGCCCGAGGGGTTTGGTGGGGGAGAGGCTGGAAGGCAGGGACATCCTGGAGCCAGAGCATCTGTCCCCTCCCTCTGCTTTCAAGGGCTCCTCGGCTGTGGCCTTTTGGGCGGGCCTGCGTGGTTCCAGCCTGGCCAGTAGCCCTGGCTAATTTCCCATGGCCCCACCATTCATTCCCATTTCAGCATCTAGTTACTTTTGTCACATGTGTAACAAATTTTCTATATTCAACTTCCTCTCCTGGAAACTCCCAGGGCTTCTGTTTTCCAGATGACAGCCTGACCCCCACCCACTGCTCAAAGACCGGAGACCTTGGTGGCCAAGGGGACAGCCTGTGGCATCAGGCCAGGCTGGGTTCATGTACTTGCGCTGAACCTCTCTGGCTGTGTGACATCGGACAGTTTACTTTAATGCTCTGGGTCTCAGCTTCTCCACTTAAAAAGTGGGCATAAGAACACCTGGGAGAGATGCTGTGTGATAGCACAGAACCCAGTACCCAGTGCAGGATGCCAGTCTGCCTGTGTCTTAGCGTGTCTGGAGCAGTGTCCTGGGTCACAGTGTGGCCGGGGGGTGTCCTGTGTCACAGTGTGGCCGGGGGGGTGTCCTGACTGGAAGTCTGCAGGGCACCCCAGCAGGGTGGTCGTGATCTCCACAAGGAAGCTGACAGTCAGACTGGAAGGTGTTTGCCCATGACCACAGTCCATAAGAGCAGAACTAGGGCTCAAACCCAGGCAGTCTGACTGCACAGCCCCACGCATGACCACCCCTGTGCATCCTCCAGGCCCCCCTCCCCCGCCAGCCCCTGCCTGGGGAGACACAGTGCCCAGGTGACTGGGGAGGGCCAGGTTAGGGGGTCCGCAGCTGGGGGTGGACGCTGTGGGTTCTCAGCCAGGCAGGATCCCTCCCTGTGCTTCTCAGCCTCAGGGGGCCTGACATCTGGGCCCGTGTAAGTTTAAACCCCTCCCCTGGGTGCTGATCCTCTCCTGCAGAATGGATGTGGACCATGTGGGACGCCTCCGTGGCTGCCCCGGTAGTCTGGAGGCTGACAGTGGCCACAGGAAGGAGCGGCCGTGCTGCCGGCAGAAACCCCGGGGGCGTTCTCTGTAACTCCCACTGGGGCTGGACCAACGCCGCGGTGCTCAGAAGCCTGCCTGCCCAGGCTGCTTGCATCTGGGTTTCGCTTTCTCCTTCCTTCAGGTTCAGAGGTTGCAGGATGTGGAGAAAGTCTGCCTGGAGTGAGCCAGGACTCTCCTGGGCCATACGGACCCTGTGCACAGCTTCCACCTCACCGGCCTGCCACACGCGGCCACCTGGCTCCAATCCTGCTGCGGTCCACACTACTCCCATGGGCCCAGCCAGGGATGCCACCAGACCCTGGAAGGGAGTGTGAAGCATTCCACCTGCCCCGCGGGCTCCCCCCACCCCAGGGCCCTCATCTGCCCTGGCAGTGCTCAGGCCTGGCCTGCTCTGTCCCTCACTGTCATCGGATTGCTTGACTGACAGCACAGATGGGCAATTAGTTTGACTGGCGCCTGGGGAGGAAACAGGGCAGCTTTTGGCATCCACATTTGGCTGCAGGAGAATGTGTTCAGAGAGCTATAGGCAAAGTGTTGGAGCCCAGGGTAGGAGTCTGGGCCGGGTTCGAGGATGCCTAGTGTCTAAACAGGGTCCTGGGAGGGCCCTGGGGAGCAAGGAAGCTGCAAGGCTTGCAGAGTGCGCGGCGGTGAAGGCAGTGGTGGGGGTGGGGAGGAGGGCTACAGGCTTGGGAGGCGGCGGGTGGGGGAACTGCCCGCCACGTCAGGGAGGGTTGGCATGTCGTTCCCGCTGGGATGGGGGTCTGTCATCGCTCCCGGGATCAGATGTGCTCCCCGCATCAGAGGACGCTGGGGCAGGCGGGCAGAACGGCGGCTGCGCGCGGTCCGACCGGCCACCGGGCGGCGCCCGAAGGCGGTGTGCGCGCCGCCCCCGAACGCCCTCTGCCCGGCGGGGCTCACCAGGGAAGAACCTTTTGTCCCCGTCCGCGGCGGACGTTTCCCGGTGACGCAGGACGGTAAACAAGCTGCGTGGAGGGCCCATGTCAGGCGCAAACGGCGACCTTGTGGCCGGGCGAGCGCGCGGCGGAGTCCGGATCGCTGTTCTGCGCACCCGCGGATGAGGCCGCGGCCCCCTCCGGGCACCGAGTCCCGCTGGGTATCCCAGGGCCCCTTCCTGGACTGCTGCATACCGCCGCGGGGGGGATGGGGGATGGGGGGGCGGTGTGGACATCAAAGTCTACGCGGCCCCTGCGCCCACAGGCGAACACCCTCCCCCTCCAACCTGCCCGATTTAAACCTGGTCGAGAAAACTGCAGCCCTGCCCCAGCCCCGGCTCCACCGGAATCCTCATTTATTCAGAATCCTGTTTCAGAAACACAGTGTAAACCCCATCCTCCCCAAACTCTAACGCAAGGTGTTTTTACCCCAACTCTGCTGGGCCGTTTAGTGAAAAGTGAATGAAGTCCCTCAGTCGTGTCCAACTCTTTGCGACCCCGTGGACTGTAGCCTACCAGGCTCCTCCGTCCATGAGATTTTCCAAGCAAGAGTACTGGAGTAGATTGCCATTTCCTTCTCCAGAGGCTCTTTCTGACACAGGGAGCGAACCCAGGTCTCCCATATTGTGGGCAGACGCTTTACCGTCTGAGCCACCAAGCTCCTTGCTAACTCAGACTCTCATCTTCACTCCAGTCAGGGCACTTCTGAAACCAACAGCTATCAAACCTAGGGCTTCCCTGGTGGCTCAGTGGTGAAGAATCCATCGGCCAATGCAGGAGATGCAGATTCTGTCTCTGGGTGGGGAAGATACTCTGGAGGAGGGCATGACAATCCACTCCAGTATTCTTGTCTAGAAAATCCCATGAACAGAGGAGCCTGGTGGGCTACAGTCCATGGGGTCCCAAAGAATTGGACATGACTTAGCAATTAAAACACCACATGACCATCCCTGGTCAGTTATGTGTGTGACAAATATCTCCATCTTCTAAAGACCTTACAGACATGCCTTCCACCTTTTTGTCTTTAATCCTCCTGGAAACTATTCTTGTGTGTGTGTGTGTGGTATGTCAGAGGCTCAGTTTCACTCTTCCCCTGTTCGGCTAATGGATTGCTGCCAAACGCTAAGGTCTGTAAGTCCTCTATCTGCACTTTGGTCATCGCCACACATGAAGTATCTGCACACACCCTGTGTCCCAACTCCATTCTATTCAATCAGCCCCCTTGTCATCGGTTTCACTCGGCCGTGACCACTCATCACTACAGCGGTTCTAAACGTCACTCCCAGTGACAGAGGCACAGGCTGCTGCGTCAGTGCCCTCGGGGCGCGTGCTTCCTGCGCAGATGCCCCCGGGACACCGCGCCCCCCTGCTCTCACATCCTCTGGCTGGCCTCTTGGCCTCCTGGTTGGTCCTCACCTTGGGACTTGCCCTCCTCCCTTCTTCCCTGCAGGACGGCGTCTTCTGCACCCTTGCTCCCCTCCCTTGTTTTGGTGGAGTGTTCTTTTAGAGGCTTTCTGAGACTGTCACGGGAGTGAACTTTTGAGAGCTTGCACTTTCAGTCACCTGACTGATAGGCTGGCAGGGTACAGAATTCTAGGTAGGAGTAATTTTTCTCCTGGGACGTTGAAGGCATTTGCAGCCCCTTATGACAGATAGTATTTTCCAGAAATAGAGCAGCACGTCCAGTCCTGAGTGGCCTTCCAGAACCCCACTGCACTCCACCAGGACACCCCTTGGACCTCGGCAGGTGTTTGGGACGCCCTGACCAACAGCAGGCATGGGAGTCAGGTGGAGTGACTCTCCAGACCAGGTCATGACAGACGGAGGGCTTCCTCCTGGCTCTCTCTCCTGGGCTCTCTGCCCTGGAACCAGCTTCCTCGTTCTGAGGAAGCCCTGGCCATATGGGGAGGCTGCACGTGTGTGTCCTGGCTGGTAACCCCAGCTGAGGCCTCAGTCTGGAGGCAGCATCTATCTGTCCAAGGCGTGAGTGACCAAACTTTCAGATAATTCCAGGCCCCAGGCTGCACATCACCAGCAGATTCCAAGTGGCACAGAAGTGGACTGCCCCCTCTGCGCCTGCTCAAATGGAAGATTTGTGGGCAAAATAGTTGCTGGGATTTGCATTGGAGCCTGTATGACAGAACGGCCCTCATCACGCCAGCTACCAGTGAAGCAGAGCTAAGGACACGGTGGTGAGCCCTGCACCTGTGGAGACGGCAGTCCAGTCAGTCACTTCACATAAATGTGCCGCTCAGTGCAGTCGCTCAGTCATGTCCGACTCTCTGCGACCCCATGGACTGCAGCACACCAGGCCTCCCCGTCCATCACCAACTCTCGGAGCTTGCTCAAACTCATGTCCATCGAGTGAGTGATGCCATCCAACCATCTCATCCTCTGTCATCCCCTTCTCTTGCCTTCAATCTTTCCCAGCACCCGGCTTGTTTAAAATGAGTCAGCTCTTCCCATCAGGTAGCCAAAGTATTGGAGTTTGAGCTTCTTTAAAAAATTATTTATGTATTTATTTATTGCTGTGCTAGGTCTTCGTTGCTGCATATAGGCTTCCTCTAGCTCTGGAGAGTGGGGGCTACTCTCTAGTTGGGGTGCACAGGCTTCTCATTGCAGTGGCGTCTCTTGTTGCAGAGCACAGGCTCTAGAACACAGGCTCAGTAGTGGTGCGTGAATCTAGTTGCCCCATGGCATACGGGATCTTCCTGGATCGGGTATCGAGCCTGTGTCCCCTCCATTGGCAGCCAGATTCTTTACCGCTGAGCCACCAGGGAAGCTGTAAATAACTTTTAAAGTAATGTGAAAGAAGGTGAACTGTGAAATTCCAGATGTTCAAGCTGGATTTAGAAAAGGCAGAAGAACCAGAGATCAATTGCCAACATCTACTGGATCATCAAAAAAGCAACAGAGTTCCAGAAAAACATCTACTCCTGCTTTACTGACTACACCAAAGGCTCTGACTGTGTGGATCACAACAAACTGTGGAAAATTCTTAAAGAGATGGGAATACGAGGCCACCTGACCTGCCTTCTGAGAAATCTGTATGCAGGTCAGGAAGCAACAGTTAGAACTGGACATGGAACAACAGACTGGTTCCAAATCAGGAAAGGAGTTATGTCAAGGCTGTATATTGTCACCCTGTTTATTTAACTTCTATGCGGAGTACCTCATGAGAAACGCTGGGCTGGGTGAAGCCCACGCTAGAATCAAGATTTCCAGGAGAAATATCAATAACCTCAGATATGCAGATGACACAACCCTTGTGGCAGAAAGCAAAGAAAAACTAAAGAGCCTCTTGATGAAAGTGAAAGAGGAGAATAAAAAGTTGGCATAAAACTCAACATTCGGAAAACTAAGATCATGGCAGCTGGTCCCATCACTTCATGGCAAATAGATGGGGAAACTGTAAATAGTGACAGACTTTATTTTTTTGTGCTCTAAAATCACTGCAGATGGTGAGTGCAGCCATGAAATTCAAAGATGCTTACTCCTTGGAAGAAAAGTTATGACCAACCTAGACAGCATATTAAAAAGCAGAGACCTTACTTTGCCAACAAAGGTCCATCTAGTCAAGGCCATGGTTTTTCCAGTAGTCATGTATGGATGTGAGAGTTGGACTATAAAGAAAGCTGAGCACTGAAGAATTGATGCTCTTGAACTGTGGTGTTGGAGAAGACTCTTGAGAGTCCCTTGGACTGCAAGGAGATCCAACCAGTCCATCCTAAAAGAAATCAGTCCTGAATATTCTTTGGAAGGACTGATGTTGAAGGTGAAACTCCAATACTTTGGCCACCTGATGGGAAGAGCTGACTCATTTGAAAAGAGCCTGATGCTGGGAAAGATTGAAGGCAGAAGGGGACGACAGAGGATGAGATGGCTGGATGGCATCACCGACTCAATGAACATGAGTTTGAGTAAACTTCGGGAGTTGGCGATGGACAGAGAGGCCTGGCGTGCTGCAGTCCATGGGGTCGCAAAGAGTCGGGCACGACTGAGCGACCGCACCCAGCTGAAGTGAAAAGAAGGTGAGCATCTCACAGGTTCCCAGCACCCGGTGCCCACTGCTGTTTATGTCAGCACGCTTGAGCTCTCCCAAAGGACGGAGGACCAGTGGGGCATCTGCTTCTCTGGGCGAGTTGGCTGGGTTTGCTGGCGACCCAGAGGCGACAGGAAAACAGAGCCTCGCGAGGCTTGTGATGGCGGCTGTCTGTGCTGCAGCCGCCCGCTGCCTGCCCCTGGCCTGGCGCCCCGGGAGCTGCTGGCAAAGGCAGCCTCTCTCCTCCCGAGGGCAGGTAGGCTCAGAGCTCAGGCAGCTGTCACCCAGCCAAGCTGGAGGACCACCCCTCAGGCCTCAGGAGATGAGGCTCGGGGTCAGGGGCCCCGTGGGGCCCATCACAGCTTAGGGAGGACTGCCAGTGCAGCCGGCAGGAAGGGGAGGCCCCCCCGCGGAGGGTGTGGGGAGCCGACCTGGGGATGCAGGAAGCTCTGGCCCAGCCAGTCCTCGCCTGCCCCGGCCCCAGGTGTGAGCCAGTGCTGGAGCTGGAGCCAGTCACAGGGCCTCAGAATATCCCCCGGGGGTGGACCCCAGCCTGGGCAGGTGCGCAGGGTGAGATGACTCCTTCCATCTCTCAAGAAAGAGTCACTACTGAGCATTTACCACCACTAGGCACGCTGGGAGTGCAGCAAAGAGCAAAAGAAGCAAAAGTCGCTCCCCTCAGAGAGCTAACCTTCTGGGGAGAGACAGTGCCTACAGCCCAGTGGGCGCAGGCCGGAAGACAGGCAGTGGGGCTCAGCCAGCCTGAGGGGGCTGGGAGGGCAGTGGGGTGCAGGGGTTCTCTGAACAGTGCTCAGCAAGGAGAGGGCTTCCCTGGTGGCTCAGAGGTTACAGAATTCACCCACCAAGCCAGAGACGTAGGTCCGATCCCTGGTTTGGGAAGACCCCCTGCAGGATGAAACGACAATCCACTCCAGTATTATTGCCTGGAGAATCCCACGGACAGCGGACCCTGGCGGGCTACAGTCCATGGGGTCACAAACAGTCGGACAAAACTTAGTGACTAAATAACAGCAATGGTGAGGGGCAGGTGTCCCTGGGCAGAGGCAGAGGGGTGAGGGCACAGGCGGCCTCTTGGGGGGGGCGGGGATGCCAGGCTGCAGGGACCCAAGGGGGAGCAGGGCAGGGGGCTGCTGGGTGGGTCTGGGGAGAGCAGCTTGGAAGAAAACTCAGGGAGCCAGGCAGGAAGGGGCTTCGTGCATTGGAAAAACACCCCAACACACCAATGAAAGTGAATATGAAAGTCAGCAGATATTCACACCAGGCTTTGCTATGTGTTTCAAGATAAAACACTGACCCCCTGAAGGGTTCCTGGGAATTAGAAATTACTTTTAAAGGCAAGAGTCTCAAATTTACCCATAAACCACAGCCTGGGAGTGACAGACACCTCGTGGGGGGTGGGGGGTGGGGGAGGGAAACAGGACCACAGGATCCCACAGCCAGCCCAGCGGGCTCATCTGTGCCCAAGGCAGCCATCCATGGAGATGCATCTAGAGGCCACAAGGCTCCTTGGGGAGCCGGCGTGTCCTTCTCTGTTTCACAGATGAGGAAACCGAGGCCCGGACAGGTCAAGGCATGTGACGACCACGTGGCTCCCCCCGGGCCTGCCCCCAGGCCTGCAGCTGCCCCCAGCGCACCCTGCCCCCTTCTCTCATCTCACCCGCCACCTCCCTCCTGACCACTTCTGGCTTCCTGCCTGAGCCTTCCCACTGTCTGTGACATCTTCCGCAGCAGAAAGCAGGCTCCCAAGGGCCAAAGTCTTGCCCTGTGCGCTTGCTGCTGTGGCCCGAACGTCTGGTCGGCAGCTGGCACACGGCAGTGCCTCTGAGCAGTGCTGACCTGTTAGGTAGTTAGAATAGCGAAAAGGAGTCCAGAATGGCGGTGGCCAAAAGACAGAGAAGGGAAAAGCCCAGGCACATAGAACAAAGGAAGATCAGCGGACGGGAGTGAGGACCTCAGGTAACACACACAGCCCTCTTGGCTAGCCCAGTTTATACAGGGCAGGTTCCGGGGAGGAGACGAATGCATAAAAGGAGGAAGCCTAGAAGATTGGGGGCTTCTCTTTGCATCTTTTGGGTCGGCCCGCCCTCACACCTAGAGGGTGTATTTTCCTTTGTTTGCCAAATAGACCTGAGGTATATCACGGAGCTGTAACACTGGTCCATCCTTTGCTTCAAATTTTTGCTGCAGTGAGAGAGAACCAAGGAAATTACAAACTTCCCCGACACACATGGTGCTGCGACTCAGATTTAACCTGGCTGAAACAACCTCCGCTCAGCTCCCGCAAGGCAGAGGCCAAACAGCGCAGAAGTCCAGCTTGGCAAAAGCTCCCATGATGGAAGCTGAACGCGAAGAAAACCCAGCACAGGGAAGTGACAAGGAGCCCAGGGTTCTGGAATCAGGGACAGCAAAAACAAACAGGGGCAGAAAGCTGAGGCGGCTCAGTC
The DNA here is from genome assembly GCA_020226075.1 of Hydropotes inermis. Lineage (NCBI taxonomy): Eukaryota > Metazoa > Chordata > Mammalia > Artiodactyla > Cervidae > Hydropotes > Hydropotes inermis. The sequence goes on from CM035289.1 coordinate 41,787, forward strand.
TCAGAGTCCAGAAGACCTCCGGTTGGGGTAGGAAGTCCTCCCTCCTATGGTTGGAAGAACATATTGCTAACAAAATCTTAATTCCTTTACAATCTCTCATTCCTTGCTCACCCCCAGCAAACAGGTGAGCGGCAGTGGGTGCCCCAGGGTGTCCCAATGGCTCTGCTATCTGTTGTGCCTTGGTAGCAGTTGCCCAAGTGGCTGGAGGTTCTTCTGTCCTTAACCTCCTTTATGCCAAGGATCAGGCCAACGAAAACTGTAAGCACAGATCAGGTATTTAGCAGATTTTCCAGCAAGTCACGAAGGGGATTCCTAGGCACGTTTTTCCCACCTATTTCTCCTCCCGTCCTTCAGCGCCTCTCTCCATTTATGCCACTGTTTACAAAGTACTGGGCAGGTCATCATCTTTCCATTTCCAAAAATTGTGTGTGAAACTGTTTCCCTAAGATTGGGGATCAAACCCGCATGTCAGGAACTCTGTGCTGCGCTTAGTCACTCAGCCGTGTCCAGCCAGGACTGGAGCCCAGCCAATATCCCCGGTGCTTGGTTTCAAATGAAGCTCAGGTTCTTGATGTCTCATTGCAAAAAAAAAAAATTCCGTGAGAGACCCAGCAATAGGTAAGAGGTAGATTTGTTCGGATTCAGAGATAAACACACTCCAAGAGTGTGGGCCATCACAGAGGATGAGTGCAGTGGCTGTGGAATGTGGTTCGTTTCAGTGAGTTGGGTGATTTCATATGTTAATGAGTGAGAGGATCATTCCAACAACAGGGGAACCACCCACTCCTCAGTCTTTTGACAGTGCCTTGGAATTGTCTTGGCACTTCTGGGTGTGTCATTTAACTTGCAGATTGAGGATCAAGGTTTAGCTAAAATTGACTTGTCTGTCGTTTTAGACCCATTTGATTTTAATCAGTTAATGTTATGCCCTCTGGTTCAGTTCTGTCGCTTAGTCATGCCCGACTCTGCAACCCCATGGACTTCACAGCACACCAGGGTTCCCTGTCCATCACCAACGCCTGAAGTTTACTCAAACTCATATCCACTGAGTCAGTGATGCCATCCAACCATCTCATCCTCTGTCGACCCCTTCTCCTCCCACCTTCAATCTTTCCTAGCATCAGTCTCTTTTCAAATGACTCAGTTCTTTGCATCAGGAGACCAAAGATTTGGAGTTTCAGCTTCAACATCAGTCTTTCCAAAGAATATTCAGGACTGATTTCCTTTAGAATGGACTGATTGGATCTCCTTGCGGTCCAAGGGACTCTCAAGAGTCTTCTCCAACACCACAGTTCCAAAAGCATCAATTCTTCAGTGCTCAGCTTTCTTTATAGTCCAGCTCTCACATCCATACATGACTCCTGGAAAAACCATAGCTTTGACTAGATGGACAATTGTTGGCAAAGTAATGTCTCTGCTTTTTAATATGCTGTCTAGGTTGGTCATAACTTTTCTTCCAACGAACAAGCGTTTTTTAACTTCATGGCTGCACTCACCATCACTGCAAAAAGATAAAGTCTGTCACTGTTTCCATTGTTTCCCCATCTATTTGCCATCAAGTAATGATCAGACACGACTGAAGTGACTTAGCAGCAGCAATGAGACCAGATGCCATGATCTTAGTTTTCTTAATGTTGAGCTTTAAGCTAACTTTTCCACTCTCCTCTTTCACTTTCATCAAGAGGCTCTTTAGTTCTTCTTCACTTTCTGCCCATAAGGGTGGTGTCATCTGCATATCTGAGGTTATTGATATTTCTCCCGGAAATCCAGTCCAGCATTTCTCATGATGTTCTCTGCATAAAAGTTAAATAAACAGGGTGACAATATACAGCCTTGACATAACTCCTTTCCTGATTTGGAACCAGTCTGTTGTTCCATGTCCAGTTCTAACTGTTGCTTCCTGACCTGCATACAGATTTCTCAGAAGGCAGGTCAGGTGGCCTCGTATTCCCATCTCTTTAAGAATTTTCCACAGTTTGTTGTGATCCACACAGTCAGAGCCTTTGGTGCAGTCAGTAAAGCAGGAGTAGATGTTTTTCTGGAACTCTGTTGCTTTTTTGATGATCCAGTGGATGTTGGCAATTTGATCCCTGGTTCCTCTACCTTTTCTAAATCCAGCTTGAACATCTGGAAGTTCATGGTTCATGTACTGTTGAAGCCTGGTTTGGAGAATTTTAAGCATTGCTTTGCTAGCGTGTGAGATGAGTGCAATTGTGCAGTAGTTTGAGCATTCTTTGACATTGCCTTTCTTTGGGATTGGAATGGAAACTGACTGTTATGCCCTTGGACTATGCATTCTTTAAAATGTTGTGCCATACCCCCTCCCCTCCTGTTCCAGGCCTTCATCTTCCATGTTTCCCACAACATGTTTGACAGCAGCACCTCTCAGTGAACCCAGTAGGGTGGGTGACAGGCTCCCAGTGCCTGCTAGGAGTCCTTCTGTTGGTGGCGTCCCTTCAAGGGCAATTCAGCTTCCAGGGATAGTGTTGGCCACTTTGGGAGTTAGAACTTCAGGCCGTTTGGGCCCAAATCCTTACCACCCTTCTCCTAAAGTTACAAACATACCCATTGGATCAAATCTCCACTCCACTTTTATCAAACATCTGGTCTGTTGCCTATTATCATTTTGTCCTTAAGCCACTTACTGACTCCTACAACCAGGACCCTGCCCTCTTGTAGGCAACATTGCTCCACCCAGCCTATTATTAAAATACTCTTATTGCCCCTAACAGGACCAGATAGCCCACACCTTTGCCACTAAGTTTAGTGCAATCGCTCACTCGTGTCTGACTCTCTGCAACCCATGAACCACAGCACACCAGGCCTCCCTGTCTATCACCAACCCCCGTAATTTACCCAAACTCATGTCCATTGAGTCAGTGTTGCCATCAAACCATCTCATCCTCTGTTGTCCCCTTCTCCTCCTGCCCTCAATCTTTCCCAAAATCAGACTCTTTTCAAATGAGTCAGCTCTTCCCATCAGGTGGCCAAAGGATTGGAGTTTCACCTTCAACATCAGTGCTTCCAATGAACACCCAGGACTGATTTCCTTTAGGATGGACAGGGTGGATCTCCTTGCAGTCCAAGGGACTCTCAAGAGTCTTCTCCAACACCACAGATCAAAAGCATCAGTTCTTTGGTGCTCAGCTTTCTTTATAGTCCAGCCCTCACATCCATACATGACACTGGAAAAACCATAGCCTTGACTAGACGGACCTTTGTTGGCAAAGTAATGTCTCTGCTTTTCAATATGCTGTCTAGGTTGTTCATAACTTTCCTTCCAAGGAGTAGGCATCTTTTAATTTCATGGCTGCAATCACAATCTACAGTGATTTTGGAGCCCAGAAAAATTAAGTCTGTCACTCTTTCCACTGTTTCCCCATCTATTTGCCATGAAGTGACGGGACCGGATGCCATGATCTTAGTTTTCTTAATGTTGACCTTTAAGCCAACTTTTCAACTCTCCTCTTTCACTTTCATCGAGAGGTTCTTTAGTTCTTCTTCACTTTCTGCCATAACGGCAGTGTCATCTGCATATCTGAGGTTATTGATATTTCTCCCAGCAATCTTGATTCCAGCGTGTGCTTCTTCCAGCCCAGCATTTCTCATGATGTACTCTGCACTTAAGTTAAATAAGCAGGGTGACAATATACAGCCTTGATGTACTCCTTTTCCTATTTGGAACCAGTCTGTTGCTCCATGTTCTTTATCATTACTTCCGTTATTACCTACAATGGGTCTGTGACAGTGAAATGTTCAGCACTGGAGGTACCCTGAGCTATTCTGTGGAGGACTAGGGGAGGAAGTCGTGACTCACAGAGCAGTAAGAGGGCAGGGCTGACGGCTGTCCCCTCAGGTTCCCAGTCCCAGGGCACAGGCTTGGGTTGCTTCACATCAGGGCATCTCTTCCCATCCATGGTGGACAAACCAGCAATGAGTTAAGGTCACAGTCCCTTAACCCTACCCAGCACTGGTCACTCTGGAGGCCCTGGGACACCCAACTCCAGTCCAGGGGTCCCAGGAGGTCAACATGATTCGACCTGCCCTGGGACCCAATTCTCAGGAGGCCAACGTGCCTCAGCCTGCCTCGGTATTCAGTCTCCAGGAGGCTGTCACGCCTCAGCCTGCCTGGGAATCTGCACCCTGACCCAGGGACACCTGGCTCTCAGGTTGCAACAGTACTGGGTAGGATAAGCTTTAAAAAGACTCACCCCTAAGGAAGTCCACCGTGGAAATAGAAGTAAGCCTAATAGGCTGTGGGACTGTGCCCAGTCTCAGCAATAACTCAGGAATCCAATGAGAACCCCACTGCCTTTCTGGAAAGTCAAAAAGAGGCTCTCCAAAAGTTTACCAATCTGGACTTAGACTCTTATGAGAGACAGGTGATTTTAAAGGACAAATCCCTGTGCTAATGTGCATCAGACATCAGGATAAAGTTCCAACAGCTCCAGCAGCAGGACCCTGCTGCCTCTTTAGATGAGGTGGTCCAGACAGCCACCAGTACCTTTTATAACAGAGAATAGGAGAAGGAGGCCAAGGCTCAGGAAAGGGAGAAAAAGAAAGAGATGAGGCGTGTCCAGATGCTGGCCGCCCTCCAGGGAAACCCTATGGCACCCCGAGTCTTTGCAGGACAAGGCACAGGGCAAATGCCTAACCTGTAGACAGGCAGGACATTGGGCCAAAGAGTGTCCAAAGCATGACAAGTCTCCTAAAATGGCTTGCTACAAATGCCATCAATTGGGACATTGGGCAGCACTCTGCTCTCGGGACCCAAGAGCCTCAAGGTCAAGCTCCAAGCCTCATGAAGTTTCGACAGGACTGAAGCAGCCCACTCCAGCCAGCCGCCTGTCACAGATAACCATCACGGCGCTGGAGCCAAGGGTGAAACTGGATGTGGCAGGTAGGTTGAGAATTTCTTGGTTGACACAGGGGCAACCTACTCTGTCCTGACCTCTTATTCTGAAGCCTCCTCCTCCCAAACCTGTACCATTTGGGGTGCTACAAGAAAAGCAATTACAAAAAGGTTCACCTGAGCACTTCTTTGTTGCTGGGATGAACAAATATTTTTCCCACCAGTTTCTGGTGGTCCCTGAGTGCCCTTCCCTTACTGGGAAGAGATCTTTCCCTGCCTTTGAAGTTTTGCCTCTATTCCAGTTCTGATAGAAGATACTTTAAAACTCTCTCTTGGGGGCAGCCTAACTATTTTCACCAGCCACCAAGTGAAATAACACCTGAATGGGAGAGGGCATTTATGGATGTCTGATCAAAGAATCCTCAGATATCAAGTAATGCTGATGGAAAATCCAGGCCTGACCATATCCCCTTGTGAGGCTCGTAACCCTGCCACCCTTCTGCCTACCCCAAGGGCTCTACCCCCTTTCACTCTTGCCTAGAAACCTTGGACCACTGGACAAAACCCCAAGAGGGATTGTCAGAAGATCCTCTGGCCAATCCTGAGGAAATTTGGTGTGCTGATGGAATCAGCTTTGTCTTAGATGGAAAAAAAAGAGCAGTAATCTCCAATTTTGACACCATAGAGGCTAAACCTTTGCCACCAGGTACTTCAGCCCATTTAGCTGAACTCATAGCCCTGACTCGAGCTTTAGAGCTGGGAAAAGGAAAAAGAGTAGCCATTTACACTGACTCCAAGTATGCCTTTCTGGTGCTACATGCACATGCTGCTATTTGGAAAGAAAGAGGCCACTTGACCACCCGAGGGTCCCCAGTCAAATATGGTGATCAAATCCTCAGACTCTTAAAGGCAGTCCATCTGCCTGCTGAGGTTTCAGTCTCCCCTGTAAAGGACACCAGAAACGGAGCATGGAAGTGGCACGAGGGAGCCAAGCAGCCGATCAGGCAGCTAAGAGAGCAGCGTTACAGAACCGTGACCTAATAGGGGTTGCCACCTTAGGTCCACAGACTAATTTTCCAGAAACTCCTTCGTATACTGAAGGTGAGACTCTTAAAGCTAAGAGTGAGTGCTTACAATAAGATCATATAGGGTGGTTCCAAAGGGAGGGACTCCTTTTTCTACCTGAGAACCTCCAATGAAAGTTGGTTAGCTCCTTGCATGCCACCACTCATTTAGGAGAAAAGGCCCTCCAAAGATTACTGGAAAGGTCCTTCAGAGGAATTGGCCTCCAAACGGCTACAAAGCTAGTGGTCTCCTCTTATCCCACTTGCCATTAAACAACCCCCAAGGAACTCAAAGACCCCAGCTGACCCAGCCCATCCAACGATGTGGGACCTACCCAGGAGAGGACTGGGTAGATGGACTTCATCCAGATGCCAGTTTCTCAAGGGTATAAATACCTATTAGTCATGATAGATACATTCACAGGATGGATTAGAGGCTTTCCCACCCGGACTGAGAAGGCTGAGGAGGTGGTTAAAAAAAAAACTGCTGCATGAAATCATTCTGAGATTTGGTCTGCCCAGGTCATTACAAAGTGACAATGGGACATCATTTACTTCTAAGGTCACCCAAGGGGTCTCTGAAGTACTGGGCATTACTTCTTATCTCCATTGTGCCTGGAGGTCTCAGTCTTCAGGAAAAGTAGAAAGAGCCAACCAATTCTTAAAAGCAGCAATAAAAAAGATAACCCGGGAGACCTCCCTGGGGTGGAAGGAGGCTTTACCAATAGCTCTCCTCTGCACCCATATTGCCCCTAAGGAACAGGTTGGTCTTAGTCCTTGTGAGATGCTATATGGGAGACCTTTTGTTTATGTCAATGACCTCTCCCTAAATCCAGAAGTTCAGACTCACCAGTCTTATACCATGGCCATTGGGCAATTCCAACAGGATATATGCTTGTGGGGTGTGAACCAGGACCCAAAAGATTCTAAAGAGTTAACACTATATGCTCCAGGGACTCAAGTCCTAATTGAAGTCTGGAAAGATGGTTCCCCAAAGGCTCAACTCCAGCCCACATGGAAGGGTCCCTCCCCTGTAATACTTTCTACCCCCATAGCAGTCAAGGTACCAGGATGTGACTCCTGGATTTACTGCTCATGAGTCAAGCCGTGGAAAAAAACAGAAGAGGACACTCAGTACACCTGTGAGTCCCTGGGAGATCTCAGATTCCTATTTAGGACTACAGATGAGTGCCATTCTAATGAACACCCCCAAAATCAAGGTTTCTCAGGACAGCTCTAAAGAGCCAACACAGTTTGGCAGAGCTTGCACTCCAAAACAGACAGGAGATAGATCTCCTGATTCCTGAATAAGGAGAGACTTGAACCATCTTGAATGAGACATGTTGTTTCTAGGTAAATAACTCCAGCTAAGTTAAAGGAAGTCTCACAGTCCTCAAGAAAACGTTCAGACCCCACAGGATCTCAGAGCACGAGCTGGAGCGTTCTCAGGGTGGCCGCGGTCTCTCTTCGGGGGACCCTCCTGGCGAGGGGGGAGTTGGAAAACGTTCAGACCCCACAGGATCTCAGAGACGAGCTGGAGCGTTCTCAGGGTGGCTGCGGTCTCTCTTCGGGGGACCCTCCTGGCGAGGGGGGAGTTGGAGTTGGCTGGCGCCCCTGCTCGTGCCTGTCATCGCCGTGTTGATGCTGCTTGTCATTGCCCCATGTATCACCAACTGTCTAACCCCTTTGGCGTGTGCCCAGGTCAGCAAGCTACAGCATGCAGAGCCAGTTCAACAAGGATATATAAAACTACAGCTGACCACAGAAAATATCTCTCACCCTCAGATGGACACCGCTATAAGGACTCTGAGGCCTGAGACTAGCAAGAGGGGGAGCCCCAATGCCCCTCACCATCCCAGTTCAGCAGGAAGTAGCCAGAGAGATCTCGATGCCCCTGTTCCCCAAGAATGGGGCTTCCCGTCTCTTGAGGGGGGAATGTTACATAGTTAGAATAGGGAAAACAAGTCCAGAGTGGAGGCGGTTAAAAAACAAAAAAGGGAAAAGCCCATGAACATAGAACAAACGGAGGTCCGAGAGCCTGAGTGAGGAGCTCAGGTGAAACAAACAGTCCTTCTGGCTAGCCCAATTTACATAGGGCAGGCCCAGGGGGAGGAGAAAAAACATATAAAAGGAGAAGCCAAAATTGGGCCGGGGCCTCTCTTCTCTTTCGTCTTTTGGGTCAACATGCCCTCACACCTCGAGGATGTATTTTCCTTTACTTCCTAAATAAAACTTAGCGGTAACATGGAGCTATAACACCGGTCCATCCATTGCTTCAAATTTTTGCTGCAGCAAGGCAGAACTGAGGAAATTACACATTCCCCCAACAGATCCAACTGTGCACTTCAGAACCAGCTGGGTGTCCTGAGAATGCAGATTCCCAGGCCCAGAATCAGTCTTTCGGGGTGAGGTTTGAGACTTCTAACCTCCTGAACTTCCCAGGTGGCGCTAGTGGTAAAGAACCCGCCTGCCAATGCAGGAGACGTTAAGAGACACAGGTCCGATCCCTGGGTTCGTAAGATTCCCCTGGAGAAGGGAATAGCTACCCACTCCAGTAATCTTGCCTGGAGAATTCCATGGACAGAGGAGCCTGGCGGGCTACAGTCCATGGGGCTGCAAAGAGTCGGACACATGCCAGCCAGCTGTGACTGATGCAGGCATGTGTAAGATGACTGCCACTGCAGCAAAGGACGGGGGTGACCCGCACCCCAGATCCCCACACCCCAGCACCCCACCACGGACCACATCTGGCTCGTGGGGCCCCAGTGAGCTGTTCAAGCCCCTGGATTTCCCTGGCCTTCAAGCAGTGGCTACACGCCCAATGCCATATGAAAATCATCTGCTTTTGCAAAAAGTAGCCAGAGGCATGGGGAAAAGTCCGTCAGCCAGGCCTGAGACAGATAAAGGCTCATTTCCAGGTGGTTGAAGAAGTGTTGGTCTTGAGGAAGGAGGATGGCCTGAGGCTGGCAGGCGGGGTGGGAAGAGAAGAAGACACAGGAAGATCCACAAAACTGGTCTGGCAGTTACCCAGAGCCAGTCAGGGAGGAGGCCGTTGGGGGAGGGGGATGCAGGCAGGCAGCGATTCCCACCCACCCCACCAACCTTGCGGCAGAGACAGAGCAGTTACTTAAGAGTTACTTAATGTCTCTGCTGACAAAGGTCCACCTAGTCAAAGCTACGGTTTTTCCAGTAGTCAAGTATGGATGTGGCAGTTGGATCACAAAGAAGGCTGAGGGCTGAAGAATTGATGCTTTTGAACTGTGGTGTTGGAGAAGACTCAAGGGAGTCCCTTGGACTGCAAGGAGATCCAACCAGCCCGTCCTAAAGGAGATCAGTCCTGAATACTCACTGGAAGGACTGATGCTGAAGCTGAAACTCCAATCCTCTGGCCACCTGACGCAAAGAACTGATTCATTGGAAAAGACCCTGATGCTGGGAAAGATTGAAGGCAAAAGGAGAAGGGGGCCACAGAGGATGAGATGATTAGACAGCATCACCGATTCATCCCAGAGTTTGAGCAAACTCTGGGAGATAGTGGAGGACAGGGGAGCCTGGGGTGCTGCAGTCCACGGGGTCGCAAAGAGTCAAACACAGCTTAGCGACTGAACACCACCACCACCAGCTCTGTCCTTGGGTTTCCAGTCAAGCGTCGAGGACTCCTTCCAGACACTAATCCAGCTTTAAAAACGCAAATACCCTTGACCTGATCCCCACCCCCAGCTGCCCAGCCTCTCTGCTCTCACCAGCCTCCCCAGAGCCAGGGACTGGCAGGGCTGATGGGAGACTGTTAAACCAGTGAGTGTGCGTGAGGGTCTCTTTTGTGTTTAAAAGTGCATGTGCCTCTGTGCTCAGCATATTCTGGAGTTGGCCTCTGGGGGGAGCGTGACGGCCAGGGACGCTCCTTCGTGCCATGGGCTCTCTTGTGCGTGGATTTCGCAGAAGATTCTGCTGTGCTGGAGAAAGACTCGAGCAGCTGTCGGGCACAGAGCGCACAGGCATCCCTGCGCCGCCCCACCCCATTCTCTTAGCACCTGCTCTAGGCTCCCCACAGGGTGGACATGGTTTGTTCTGTCTCAAAGCTGGTAGGGCCCACTTGTGAGAATGTGATAGAAGCTGCAGTGCTGGACTGTGGCAGACCCAGGGCAGCTGCGGGTGGGGGGCTGAGGGCCCCGCACAACCTCCCACTGCCCACACTGGAAGCAAGCACTGCCCGGCCTGCTGCCTACGCTCTGGAGGCACCGACCTCCTTTCCGTCTGTCTCACCTCACGGCCTTTGCACATGTCGCCTCTGGCCCAGGAAGCCCTTGCGGGACTCTGAGTTCAGCCGGGCCTCTCATCCTTGGCCCCACCCAGGTGCCCTTCCAAGAAGCCTGACCACAGTCCAGCCTAATGAAGACATTAGTCAGGGGACATTCCTGTCCTCCTCTCTTTTTTGCCCCAGCCTCTGGCCCACATTCCTCGTCAGGTGTCCGTGGAACTGCCAGGGGCAGGGACGGTGCTGGTCTCGCTCACTGGCTCCCCAGCTGCGCGCCACCCGTGCTACGTTCCTGCTTTGCCTTCGGAACACCCCAGCATAACCTGCCGTCACCCCAGAAGACAGCCTTGGTGGTGGTGAACCCGGATGCCCTGGCCGGACGGACCAGCTCAGGAAGCAGCCCACTGTGAGGAGGGGAGTCCTTCTCAGCCCCCCCACTGCCCTGGACCCAGCACTAGGGCCCTGGACTATCTGTGGCCCCAAACGGGAGGGAGCACCTCACACGGCCAGCTCTGCTCCATCCTGACCAGAGGCCTGCACCCCCCAGCATGCAAGGATTCTGAGCATCGCCACGTGTCTACTCACCCCGCTCAGGTCAAGGCCTGTGCTCCCTGAAACCTGGGCTCTCCCCCGACCCTGCCTCTCTCTCCGCCACAGGTTTGCATCCTGGTTGTTTTTTCCAAAAGGCCACCACAAGGAAATCCAACCCTCTCCTGTGGGCTCTCCCCCGACCCTGCCTCTCTCTCTGCCACAGGTTTGCATCCTGGTTGTTTTTTCCAAAAGGCCACCACAAGGAAATCCAACCCTCTCCTGACCCCCATCCAATCTGCCAGTGAGTCCCAAGACCCTGCCCCCCACATTCTCAAGGCCACTTTCACCACCACTGCTACCACCGGGTCCATGCAGCCACAAGCTCCGCCCTGGCTCGGTCCGGTCTTGTCTCCCCAGTGGTCACTCGTCACCCTTGGGGCCCCAGCCAGGTCCTGGAGGCCGACCTGCTGGGCTGCGCCCCTGGGGCTTCAACCAGCAGGAGGCCCCAGCAGGCCAGGGGGTGGGACTCTGTCCCACCCAGGGCGGGTGATTCCTGGCATGCCCCACAGCCCCTGCCCTGTCCTGCCTGCCCCCAGACCCGGGAGCCTTGTAGTGAAGTCGCAGTCACCAACTTCTGCCCCTTGGGTGGGCGGTCTTACTCCTCGGGGACTCCGGGGGCCGCACTGAGGGCCTCACAGTTCCACATACGACAGTGAGACCCTCCGGAAACTTGAATCTGGTCCGATCCCTCCGTTGCTGAAGCAGTTGGCTACCACTGCGCTGAGAACCCAGATGTCTCTACACTACCTAGGAGACAGCAGGCTGAATCAGTGGGCAGGGGGTCGAGTGACCAGGTTGGATACTTTTTCCCTCCTTCTCTCTCTTTTGTAGATGATGCTGGGGCAGAAGGAACAGCAGAAAAGGGAGCAGAGCATGGACTCTGGGGTCAGGGCTTGTTCTGGTCACCGGAAAGCTGGCTGAGTCAAAAGGTGACGTCTTACTGCGGGTGGCCACACCCTGGGGAGCCCTGCCTGCCCTCGACCCCCTGCTCGCCGCCTGGCTCAAGGCTTCAGACACGCAGGCCCATTCCTGCCCCAGAGCCTTTGCACCTGCTGTCTCTGGCTTGACTGCCCTTCCATCTGCTCCTCCCAAGGCTCCTTCCCACTCTAACGTCACCTCCTCCAAGGGGCCCTCCGTGACAGGCCCACCTGAAGTGGCAGTGTTATGCTTTGCTTGTGTTCCTGAAACGTTCTGTGTCGACTTGGCTGGCCTCAAAACTCTTTCTAGAGCATTTCCAGTTAGAGCAGTGGACAGACTTGATCCTCCTGTGGTTCAGCAGCCCAGTATGTGGACGGAACCACAAACGTAACAGCTCACGTGCGGCCCTCGGTTCCCCAGCCCACTGTAGACCTCACTGGGGTGTCTGCAGGAGGGTGCACACCTGCTGGGCGGTAAACAGAGTGGGACCCAGGGAGGGGCTTGTCTCCCCCAGGGGCCAGCCACCAAGGGCAGGTGCTCAGCCCATGGCCCTCACATCGCCCTGCCACCGGCTGCTCCTAACAACAGACCCGGGGGAGCTGAGCCCCCTCAGTACCCACTGGTGGCAGGTCCAGGAGGAGTCACCCCCAAGGGTCCCCTGAAACCTGAAGTTCCACTGGCAGGGGACCCTGCCCACTCCCACTGACCAGTGAGGAAGCTGAGGCTCTAGAGCGTGGACATGCTAGGGAAGCCACGTCTGGAGGCCAGGGGCCCCACAAAATGATCGGGACTTGGCCCCAGGCTGGAGCTGTGCCCAGCACACACAGAGACCTAGAGGGCATTCAGAGGGGCATAAAGCATGCCTGGAAACCCAGGTACCTGCTGCCAGGCAGGGCCGCCTGTGTAGAGGCTGATATAAGCAGGTTCCCAGGAGGCACTTCTGTCTCCTGTGTGCCCCCCAGCCTGGCCCCACCAGCTCACCTTGGCCTGGAGCTCGGCAGGCTCTGACTGCCCCATTGTACCTCCGGGGAGGTGGGCACTGCTGCCAGGAGCCTTCAGAGCAGGTCAGGGGGCGTGGAGCCAGAGCAGGGGTCACAGGGGCTCATGCAGGGATCACATGGCCCCACCCTGCACCCAGGAGGTGGTGCTTTGCATCCTAGGATTCAGTGCCCCCTCCCGCACCTGGAACTAAACCACCTGTGTGTTCAGTTGCTGACTCGGCAGAGGCTCCCCACGAGGAGAGCGGCACCTTCAGTCGCCTCCGCCCCACCCCACCCTCCTGCCTCTTTCTTGCACAGCACAGTGTCTGGGGATCGAATGTTTATGCTAATTCTCCTGTGTCACCTGAATCAGTCTCCTACTGCCGCTGTGAAAATTCCCAGGAACGTGGTGCTTGAAACAACACCCATTCCTCCGCTAGTGGTTCTGAGGTCAGACAGAGAATCAAGCTGTCCACACCGCTGTTCCCCTCCAGAGGCTCCAGGGCAGAACGTCTGCTCGCCTCTTCCCGCTTTCAGGGGCACCTTGCCCCTCAACGTGCGGCCCCTTGCTCCCCCTCCTCAGTCAGCAGAGTGAGAGCTCCCAGCCTCTGACCTCTGCCCACCACCTCGCCTCCTGACCCGCCGCTCTAAGGCAGCAATGCCCAGCCTTTTTGGTACCAGAGCCCTGTTTCAAGGAAGATGATTCTTTCACGGACCAGAGTGGGATGGTTTGCGGATGTTTCTAGCACCTTATATGTTGTGATGTGATCGTGATCATTGGTACCTGCAGACGCTCCCCAGAGCTCAGCTCCGCCTCTGATTGTCAGGCCTCAGATTCTCAGAAGGAGCCGCAACCCAGACCCCTCATGTGCTCAGGTCACAGTAGGGTTCGCGCTCTTAGGAGAATCTGACTCCCTGGATGATCTGACAGAACATGGAGCTCAGGTGGAAACCCCGAGGATGGGGAGCGGCTGTAAATACAGATGGAGTTCCATTAACTTGCCTGCACTCACCTCGTGTGTGGCTGGGGGGCGGGGGGACCCTCACTTTAAAGGACCCATGTGACTACCTCGGGCTCACCAGATAATCCCGGATAATCTCTCCTTTCTCCAGTAGTCATGCATGGATGTGAGAACTGGACTATAAAGAAAGCTGAGCACTGAAGAATTGATGCTTTTGAACTATGGTGTTGGAGAAGACTCTTGAGAGTCCCTTGGACTGCAAGGAGATCCAACCAGTCCATCCTAAAGGAAATCAGTCCTGGGTGTTCATTGGAAGGACAGATGCTGAAGCTGAAGCTCCAATCCTTTGGCCACCTGATGTGAAGAATTGACTCATTTGAAAAGACCCTGATGCTGGGAAAGATTGAAGGCAGGAGAAGGGGATGACAGAGGATGAGATGGTTTGATGGCATCACTGACTCAATGAATATGAGTTTGAGTAAACTCCGGGAGTTGGTGATGGACAGGGAGGCCTGGCCTGCTGCAGTCCATGGGGTCGCAAAGAGTCGGGCACAACTGAGTGATCAAACTGAACTGAATCTGGACTTGACTTGATTGCATCTGCAGAGTCCCCTTTGCCACAGAAGGAAGCATAGTCTCAGGTTCTGGAGATTAGGATGCGGACATCCTTGGGTGAGATGGTTGGATGGCATCAGCAACTCAATGGACATGAGTTTGAGCACACTCTGGCAGATGGTAAAGGACGGGGAAGCCTGGCATGCTGCAGCCCATGGGGTCACAAATAGTCGGACACGACTGAGCGACTGAACAAGAATAACAATCCTTGGAGCCAGTATTCTGCTGACGACTTTTTAACTTTGAATTGTATATTTAACCTCTATGTCTTATCCCAATTTTAGCCACAGTGCTTGCTTACCACCCACGTCATTTGCTCAACAAATATTTGTTTTGGGAGCTGGGCTCAGTGCTGAGCAAAATAGGCAAAACCCTTCTTCCCGAGTTCATGTTCTAGTGTGGAAGAACAGATAATACACTGAATGCGTGAGTAAATTATGTTCCCAGTGCAATTGATTTTTGGATGGTAATTTGGCAAAAGTTACTGGCCTGCTCTTTGACCCAGCAAACCCACCATTAAAAGTTGTATATGAAGCTATGTGCAATGTCTGTTCTGTTTTGTATCATTACATATCACAGCAAACATGTGGGAACAATCTTAAAGCTAGTTAATGGTAACTTACCATTAAATTTAATTGATAAGTAAATTGTGGTGCCCAGAGACCAGAATTTATAGCTCAGTATGATGGTACATATTCTAGGCTCCGGATTGACACAAAGCCTGTCCGTGTGGCGCACAGTCTACGGACAATGAGTAAACCACGTGCTCTAAACTGCCTTCTCACAGGCAGAGGCATCTCTGGGGCACAGGGGACCCAGGAGGCGGCCAACAGCACTGCACATCTCTCAGTGTTCACCTAACTGGGCCTTGACAGAGGCTGGCCAGGGGGCGAGGACCCAAGCGGGTGGCTGTTGAGGACGTACGTGGAAAGGTGAGCCGTGTCCAGTTGGCACCCCGGCGTGTACACACACGTGCTCACAGATCCTCCAGTGTGACCGTCCTGAGTCCCCAGGTCCCTTGTAACTGGGCCGCTTCTCTATGGATGAAGAAGGCACCTCTGTGGAGATCGATGCCTCGCTTCCCCAGGGCATGTTTGCCCCCAGGGAGTGTGTTCAGTCAGGGTCAAAGGGCACGGGTCACAAGGCCGGGTCCTCGCCCCAGGACCAGGAGGGATGGGGTGTCCGTTCTGCACTTGTGCTGTGCTCTATGGACAGACAGATGGCTGCAGAAAGAGGTTCCCAGGTCAGCGGGGACGAGGGCCTGCACCGCAGGAGACACGGTGCACACTCGCACGCCTCCCTCACATCTCCCCTGCAGACCCACGGGGCTCCACCTCCAGCTCCAGGCCCGAGGCTGTCACTGACAGCCCCCAGGGCACGTGGACAGAGAAGCAGGCTGGTGCCGGCCCGAGGCCTCGTCTGCAGAGCTCACACTAGGCACTGCCTCTGCCCAGTCAAGATGCCTGATCCGTTCAGAATTGCAAGTGGCCATCATGTGCCATTTCCCGGGGGGAGTTGTTTGCCCCCTTCCCGGTGGATACAGTGGGCACATAATCGATTCTCAGTGCACTGCACACAAGGTAGGAGGTGCTGAGCAAGGCCTCAGACAGGAGCTCAGCGGGGTGGCGGCCCTGCGGGCCGGGCCCGCCTGTGGTCTCTCCCCACAAGTGAGCTGGGATTGGGTGGCCGTTGGTCTGTGGAGCAGACAGCCCTCAGAACACAGAAGGAGCAGACGCCCAGCCTCGGGTGCGGAGGTGGCGGTGCGGGGACCCTGCACTGGTGGACTAGGGGCTGGACATCCACGGAGCCCCTGTGTCACTCGGGGTGCAAGCCAGGGTCCCCCGCATGTGGCAAAGCAGATTTAGCCCCCAGAATCACTCCACTTCCTGGCAGGGACAAGGAAAACAGCACACCAAAGCCAGAGTTATCAAGTTCTTCTTCTTTTTATTGGCAAATATATTTTTATGAAGGACCAAAGAAAATATACATAATTGTAACATATGTACACCAGCTTTATAGATTTTATTTCAAATTTACACAATGTTGGTATGTTATTAAAAGATTTTATGTCAATGCACCTATGTACATTTTATTTACATACATTCATAGGATGTGAAATAAACCTCTCAAAACAAACTAGTTCATTTGATATTAATTTCTAGACAAAATAAGGAATGCACTTCTAAATCAGGATTTGGGAGGCTCTACATAGCTCTTCTACACCAGCCCTCTCCTCCTGAAGTTGACCCGAGGTGCCTTCTGGATTTGTCTGCAAACAGGACGAGGGGATGGGCCACACGGCACCGTCAGCCTGGGGCAGACCTGTGTCTGTCTGTCTGTCCTGCATGTTTAACTCAAGCACATGCACTGCCACCTTGCCGAGAGGGGGCTTTTCACCCGGCCCACAGCCACCGGGCGGCCAGGTCCCGCCCCTGCACCGCCCTGTGCGCCCTCTGGTGGTCAGGCCGGGGATGGAGCCACGCCCACGCCACAGTGCAGCCTGGACTTCTGGCCTACTTCCTTCTTCCCCGCAGGCTCCCTCTGGGAACTGACATTTCAACACTGCGCACTTCTCCTTCCCCGGCAATCGAGTGCTGGCGCCGGCCCAGGCGGGGAGCCCGGCAGGAGGGGGGCTGGGCCTCGGAAGGCGAGTGGCGTGCAGGCTGCCTCCGGCTGGCGCGGGCGCCTCCGGGTCCCTGGGGAGGTGGCAGTGCCGAGTCTGCACCCCCGGGCTCCAGGTGGCCCAGATGGCCTTCACGTCCCTCCAACGGGGGCTGATAACATTGCTACAGAGCCCCGGGCAGAGGCGGCGGCCGCTAGGGGGCGGGGGCGGGTCAGGGCCGCTGCAGCCGGCTGCTGCGCGGGAAGCGGTGCACCTTGACGTGCTTGGACAGGTGGTCGCTGCGGGCGAACTTCTTCTCGCACACGGGGCACTGGTAGGGCTTCACGCCCGAGTGCGAGCGCCGGTGTCGCGATAGCTCGTCCGAGCGCGAGAACCTGTGGGACAGGGCGGTCAGCGGCCTCTGCCCCCGCCGCCCAGCGGAGCCCGTGGGGTCCGCGGGGAGGGCGCTGAGCCCACCCTGCCCCTCCCCTGACGCCCCTCCAGGGAGGCACGAGGGGCCGGTCCCCGTGCTGTGGCCTGAGGGCAGCTGGTAACCCCACAGGCCCCCCAACTGCAGCTGTGTCTCAAGCCCCTCAGACCGAAGTGTGGGGCTCTTGGGAGCATCCTCCAGGCAGCCCCCCAATCCGGGGCACAGGCTAGGGCAGAGGCCCCACCCAGCCTGCAGGGGGCAGGCCTTTGTCACAGCAGAGGAGGGGTTCTCAGACTTGACCCCACAACTCTGGACCCTGACTGCCTTCCCAGCAGCTGAGAGGTCCCCAGACGACTCCATGCCCCACAAGGTGCTCAGAGGCCTCCAAGGTAGCCCAGCTGCCTCCCTGTCACAGCCCCAGTGTCAGCTGCAAAGGAACAGTGGCCACGGACCCCAGCTGACCACAGGGCTCAGCTCTTGGCACAGCCGACCTCAGGGACTCCAGCCTCTCCTCACTCCCGAGCTCCGTCGTGGCAGCGAGACCCCACCCTACGCACACACACTGTTGTGCTTTGCGCTCTGCCTGCACAAACTGCCTTGAGCCCCTCTCGCCAGAGGACGTGTGCCCAAACCATCCCCTCTGTCCGAAAGGCTCTTCCCACTCATCCCTTAGCTCTCGGCGCAAACGTCACTTCCTCAGGAAAACCGTCCAGGATCGCATCCCACCCACAGCTAGGGCCTAGAAGCACCAGTCACTTCTTCCTGACCTCTACCACTGCTGCAACTTTAGTTTCCAAGTTTTTGATGAACATCAGTCTGAGCCACTAGACCGTCAGCTCCACGAGGAAAGGCAAGTGCCCCGCGGCCAGCCCAGCACCTGGTGCCTGGGGTTCTTGGTCTGTGTGTGAGTGAGAGAGCACCTCAGGAGGATGGAGAGCCGTCAGAGAGGCAGCCCTCGCCAGCGCCAGGGCGGGCAAGCACCCAGTGCACACACACAGACAGGCCACACTAAAGCCTCTGCCTGCAACTGCAGGGGGCCTGGGTTCGACCCCTGAGTCGGGAAGATCCCCTGAAGGATGGCATAGCAACCCACTCCAGTATTCCTGCCTGGAGAATCCCCATGGACAGAGGAGCCTGGCGTGCTACAGCCCACAAGTCACAAAGAGTCGGATGTGACTGAGCATGGAGCACACACACACACGTGTGCACGTGCTCACCCACGTGAACACACGCACACAGGAGCATCAGGCCCAGCACCCGTTCCTGGACCCTCACCTGAGAGGAGGGGGTGGTGCCTGCAGCAGCCATCCCCGCCCCTCCAAGGAGGGGGCTGGAGGCTCAGCCGGGCCTGACCCTCTGGGTGGAAGCCCCGGACCCACAGCTGTACAGGGAAGGCTGAGCGGGGGACTCAGCCCAGAGGCGCGGAGGACAAGCGCCACCTCCCTCACTCCCCTGATGCCCAGCATGGCCAGGTGCCTGTGCTTGGAAGCTGGTGTTCACATCACAGCCCGGGTGCCCAGGCACAGGGCACAGTTCCATCAGCACCTTTGAAAATAAGACCCTGGCCCATCTGCCACAAGAGGAAACCGAGGCACAGAGATGCAAGACCCTGACCCAGGGTCAGCGGCCACAGAGTGGCCAAGGCCAGAGCAAAGATGCCACACTAGTGACCACAGGCAGCCTGGCCTCCCCCAGAGCAGGCCGTGTGCCCCACGCCCCTGCAGCTCAAGTGGGTGAAAGGAGCACCAAGGTTCCAGCCGGCAGGGGCCAACCCGGGACCACCCGCCCCGGAGGAGTCAGGGACCCCAGGGCAGCGGCAAGAAGGCTCCGCAACGGCCCCGAGCCCCCGCCTCCCCCAGCGGCACAGGGTCAGCCTCACCCTCCCGCTCAGGGAGCCGAGACCAGCCCTGCTGGAGACGCCACCCCGGGGAGGACGTGAGGACAGGGGCAGCGGGGAAGCCGGATGGCTCGGTGCAAGCCTGTGCAGCCCTGAGTGAACGCAGGCCCGTCCTGGGCCTCAGGGTCCTCTCTTCCAGTGGGGCCTTTGGGCTCTCGTCCACCTTCCGAGGCTCATCTCAGAGGCCACACTAGGCACACAGGGCAAGCAGCCTCTTGTCAGGAGACGCCTGGGAGTGGCGTGGAGTGGGGACAGCGGCCCCAAGAACAGCCCCCCATCGGCACGCCCCCTCCCCCCTCAGGGTCCTGCGATCTGAGCCCCCAGACAACCCCCCCAGCCCACACCCCCATGCCACCTTCTCCCAAACCACAGCCACATGGGACGGGGTGGGCGGCTACAACTCAGCCTCTGTGGGCAGCGGGCCCTGCTCCTCCTGCCGGGACTGCCTGGCAAGTCGCCAAGCTCTCAGAGGTGCTCTCTGGGCACAGGGAAGGGCAAATCGGGTGCCAGGACTGAGGGTGCAGAGCGGGTGCGGGGCCCACGGCCGCGAGCTGGGCCCTGGTGAGTGTCGACCACGATCCCCACGGCTGGGCTGTGAGGAAGCACAGGTCCAGGGGGCCCTCGGTCAGCCAGAAAGCCGTCACTGTGAGCACGCAGGCCGAGGGCGGCGGGGGGAACGTGGCGCCAGGCTGTGCATGGAACAGCGCAGGGCTGCGACCGCAGGCAGGGCTCGGGGGCCTTGCTGCAGCCCCCGGCCCTGTCCCGGCCTCCCTGTCTCCAGGGCCTCCTTGTCCACTGTGGAGACCCAGGCCCCCCCACACAGGGAGCTGGCACACCCCCAGGGGTGGAGGCAGGAGGGCGCTCTCCTCGGAGGGGACAGGATGTCCCTCTGCAGAGAACAAGGGAGGCTGGTGTCCAAGAGGGAAGCAGGAAACTTCTAGGCAGAGGCCAACAGCACCTCCTACACGCGCAGCCTCAAACAGGCCCATCCGGCCCCAGCCTCATCCCGGCCTCCGGAGCCGTGTCCTTAAGCGGAAGAGCAGGGACTCCAGGGTCCATGATCAGACACCGAAGGAAGTGGCGGGAGGTTGCCCAGGACAGGGATGACCCTGGGGGACAGTTCCTGGTCCTCAGTGAGCAGGACACAGGACAGGCGCCGGACGGAGAGAGGCGGCTGCTCTTTGCCAGGACCACCAGGAAGGAGAGAGTCTGGGATGCAGAGCACCCACTGGGAGGGCAGGCGTGGTGCAGGGGGCGGCCCACCCCCTCGGGAGGTGTGGAGGGGCTGCTGCAGGGCGGGCTGGGCCTACGGCCTGCCAGGTGGGGCGGGGTGGGGTGGGCAGGGAGCCTGGGCCAAGCCCCTGCCTCAGCCACCTCTCAGCCGGGTGATGGTGAGAACCGCCTGGCGGCTCCAGCCGTGTTTCCTTTCTCTAAAGTGGCATGGCAGAGGGTGAGATGTTGGATGGCATCATCAACTCGATGGACACGAGTCTAAGCAAGCTCCAGGAGTTGGTGATGGACAGGGGAGCCTGGCCTGCTGCAGTCCATGGGGGCGCAAAGAGTCAGACACGACTGAGTGACTGAACAACCACCAAAGTGGGATGACAGGCTGATGCCTGCTCACAGGCTCAGTGTGACACGGGCACCTGCCCAGCACCCCAGGGCTGTGTCTCACCGTCCCACTCCTCAGCCCTTCCCTCCCAGCCCAGAGCTGATGCCTGGCCGCTGACGACCTCGGGGAAGAGACAGGACTCCTGGCACACGAGAGCACTGCCCAGTGAGAGGGGTGGCCAGCCTGGCCCTGGGGCTGTACGGGGCAGAGGCATGCTGCCCTCACCACAGCGGGGTGTGCTTTGTCGCCGAGGTGATGACTGGGTCTTTCTGGGCCTCAGTATCCCCCTACGTATAACGAGATGGTGCCAACAAACCACAGGGGTGCTGGGAGGCCTCGAAGAGACTGGGATTTGGGAATTACAGAGCCAGAGTCATGGCAAGACTAGCGACAGCCACCCCCGGAGAAGAGTGCTGGAGACACAGGCCACAGGGGGCCATGATAGCCCGCGCTGCCCAAGGGAGGCTGGCAGGCAGACCGCATGAGCCTGCAGTCCAGAATGAGGCATCTGGAGAGGAATCTAAGTGTACCTGAGGGGTACAGAAGGCCTGAGCGGGCGGAAAGGTAATAAGTCCCTCATGGAAGGAATCATGCAAGCCAGGGTGGGGATTTGCAGAGGGGAGCCCAGCTCTAAGACCCTCAGGACAGTGCCTGGCACTCAGTAAGTGCCTGGTGAGCTGGCCATTGTCACCTTCTCCCCTGTCCTGTCCTGACGGAGCTGCCCCAAAGTCAGTCCACCCTCCCACCCATGTGCTGGAAGGACGGCCCTTGGTCACTCAGCTGGCAGTTACGACCACGTGGACGGGACAGGTCAACTCATGGGCACATAAGCAGCAGTTCAGGATCCCTGAAGACTAACCGGTGAGACACGGCCCCAAGGGCAGGTGCCCTCAGCTCCCTGCCTGGCAGGGCCTCTGTCTTGCAAGACCCACACGTGACCCTGTGAGGGCCAGAGTCAGACCTGGGAGAAGCCTCCCATCTGGCTGATGGCAGACACGGCTCCCAAGGGCTCCGCGAGACCTCACGGTGCCAAGCTCCCACCATGCCTCTCCCACTCGGGGGTCCTGGGCAAGACCACCCAAGGGCTCAGGCATGCTCACCATGAATCCCACTCTGGGTTACATACCTCCCCCCATGGAGAACTCACTCCCTCCAAGGCTGCTGTGCTGGGGGCCGAGACCTGCCTCCCTGAAGCCCTGGGCCGAGGGTCCCATGTGCCCTCCAGGACAGCCCAGAACACAGGTCCTCTTCTCCCGGGGAAGCAGCCAAGCAGGTGGCCTTGACCACGACCAGGCCCTTCCTCCCAGCCTCAGTTCTGGGGGGGTGGACAGTGCCCGGGACTGTGAGGCTGCCCACAACCCCACCCCCACCAAAAAGACAGCACTGGCGCGGGAGTCTCCAGGTGCCAGCCTACAACGTGGGTGCTGCCCAGTGGAAGCGGGCTGACCCCTCCCCGGTCTTCCTCACACTCTGACCTCATCTGAGAGCGGCACACGACCAGGACAATCCCTACACACATGGCCCTGAGGGACAGAGACCACGAGCAAGCCTTCCACTCGACAGACAAGGAAACAGGCTTGGCCAGGGGACCACGGGAGGGCACCGGCCAGTGGGCAGAGCAGGGCTGGGGTCCACTCCCTGCCACCAGCCGCCCCACCCTCGGGGGTCAGGATGCCCCCTGTCACGGTTGGGCCCCCGCAGGGCCCCGGGTCTGTCTACTGACCCTGGCTTCCCTGCCGGCTGGCAAGCCTGCCCTGAAGCACACCGGCCAACTGTGTCCGATGCTGTGGGCAGTGCAAGGCTGGAGCTGGGCTCCCAGAGCCCTCAGGGCTATGGGTGCCAAGGCAAAGCCCCTTCTCCGGCCAGCTCACTGCTCCATGACCCGGGATGCTGGGCACAGGGCTCCCATCCATCCAGCCTTGGCCTGCCATGACTCTAGAGGCCAGCACCTCCAGCCCAGGGCCAGTTCTCCCCTGCTCTCAGGAGCAATTCCATCTGGAAGCACAGGGTGTCATGTGCACCCACACACACGCATGGGGCACAACCATGCAGCGCGCACGATCGTGTGTGGTCACACGTGCCCCTTGTGAGGTTCAGGTCTGCACAAAGCCAAGCGTGCCTCCCACCCCCTCACACACGGAAGCCACACTAGGCAGGACCGAGTGTGCAAGGAGCACACGCACCTCCTGGGCCAGCCAGCTTCCTGCGGGGGGGCGTCCTGAGCACGTCGCCCCTGACCTGCACCAGAGCCTCAGGAACAGTTCCCTCCCAAGAGGACGGGCCTGCCGGGAGAATGGGGGTGATCCACGGTGGTCCCACCCGCTCTGCCTGCCCAGGGGCTGGGTGACCCTGGGCAAGCCACCCCCCACTTTGAGAGCTGATCCCCCACGTGCACGGAGCGAGATCTGGGGAGCAGTCTCCCACTTCTGGCTCAGCACCCGAGCCCGGAGCCCTCCATGGCCTCTCTGGCATCTCCAGGACAGCGCCAGTTCCCCCAGGATGGCCGTCAAGTGGCTGGGCCTTCAGGCTGAGGAGGTGGCCGCTTCTGGCCCCTGGTTTCAACCCCGTCAGCAAAGGGCCACGTTACTGAGCGGCTCTGAGCCTCCGTGTGCTCAGTGGTGAAGGGGGGTGAGAGGTGGTACTTACCCTTGGGGCGCTGTGGGGGCGCACGGCACGGGGGTGCGCAGCACGGGAACGCCGCGGGGACGCGTGGTGCGCAGCCACCCCCCACGGCTCTCAGCGGCCCGGCGCCACCAGGGGAGCCTTCTGCGTGGCCCAGCCCCTCCCTGGCACAGCTGCAGCCTCACCTGGTCACCATGAGACTGAAGGCCAGCAATCAGAGGCACACAGGGACCTCTGGGCCTGCCCACCCCCTCCCCGCCCTAAGCAGCCTTATCCAAGTGCGGACTCGGTCTTGGCCACGCACCCCAGGAGCAGAGGCGTGTGGGCCCTGAGCAGCACCTGGCTGCCGCTGCCATACTGACCTCCAGCCACAGCCCGGCCAGGTGCAGGCGAAGGGCTTCTCGCCCGTGTGCCGGCGCAGGTGGGCCTTCAGGTGGCTGCTCTTGGTGTACATCTTGCTGCAGCCGGGGAAAGTGCACCTGTGCATTTTGATGAGTTCGGCCGCCGGGTTCTTGGGGAACTTCTGGCCCACGAGGAGGCCTGTGGAGCCGGGCCCCAGGGGTCCTGACCCAAGGGGCTTGGCTGCGATGGGCACAGGGGCGATGCGCACGAACTTGGAAGGCAAGCTGAGGCTGGATGAGGGCAGCACTTGGGGCACAAGCGTGAAGGTCTGGCCCTGGATACTGACCAGCAGCTGCGCCACCTTGACGGCCTCGGGGGGCTGCCCTGGGGAGGCAGGCTCGGCCCCCGACTCCTGCTTCACCGGCACCGGTTGGATCTGCAGCAGCAGTGGGACTGGGGTGTCAGGGGCAGGGCCCCCAGCCAGGCCCTGGTTGCCAGATACACCGGTCCCCAGAGGTGAGGCGCAGCGCTCTCTGCCACCCGCCCCGGGGTGGAGGTGGCCCCTGTGTGGCCCGGTGGAAAGCTGACCACAGGCGTCCAAGTCCTTGCCACTGCCCTCTGGGGCCTGCTTCACCGCTGGCTCCATGTTCTCCTCCAGAAACTCTTCGATCTCCTCCAGGGTGGGTTGGAAGGGCTGAGGGACGTCATCGGGGTCACCCACCGGGAACTCGGGGAAGCTGAAATGCTCCCCTTTCACGGGGGCCGGTGTTTTCCGCCAAGCCCCCCAGGCCATGGGGCTGCCGTGAGCCGCAACACCACTGCCCAGGGTGGCCTGGGACAGCAGGAAGTCCAGGATACTGTCCTGGCCCTCGGGACCCCGGCCACCGACGTAGCAGGAGCACAGGGTTTGCGAGTCAGGGCTGGCGCAGGAGCAGAGGCTGGAGGCATCACTGTCGTCCTCAGAGAGGGGCGAGGGCAGCATGTGGTACGCCCGCCCGTCACCCAGAAAACCGACGGGGCGTTTCAGCGACGAGAAGGTCTCGTCTACTGGGAGCAAGTGGTCCACCATGCTGGCCTGGTGGCTGCAGAGAAAACCAAGAAGGCCCCGTCAGGAAAGCAGCACAGTCAACCCCCTCCTCGGAGGCTCCTGGCCCCACGCCGTGGCCAGCCACAGCCTCCCGCCGCCCCAGGCCTGGATCCTGCCTCCATCCATCTGACGGGGGAACGCTGCAAGCGTGTTTTCCGAAATTGCACCACCTGTTTGCAAAAGTGCTCTCCAAGCCCATTGCACAACCCGGCTCTTGCGGCTTCACACAGATTTTTCAGAACAATTCTGAAAAGGAACACGTGTGTCTGAGTGTGAGTGCGTGTGAGGGAGACGGTGGGTGTGTGAGGAGGCACTCTGCACCCCCAAACGGCCAGGTGGGAACCCCCCATCCAGCTGAGCAGAGTCACCATCATCCCTGGACAACTGACCTCAGTCCCGTTCCTGCAGAAGAACTGCTGGCGGTGGGTGGTGGGGCGGCGGCGGGGGGGTGGGGGGGGGGAGCGGAGGACAGCCACATGCCCTCTGACCTCCTGTTGCTGCAGCTTTGGTAGGGTTGCCAGATTGAGCAAATAAAAATAAAGGCCACCCGGTTCAACTTGAAATTGAGTTTAAAAAATGAACAACTTTTAACAGAAGCATGTCCAAACACTGGATACAGCAAGCTTATACTAAAAAATTGTTTCATCTGAGACTCAAATATAAATGAGGAGTTTGTATTTCAACCAGACAAGTCTACTCTGAGGCATAAATTAAAGACCCCCTCAAGTGCTGTCTGACCACCTAAAAGGGGGCAGCCCACCCACCACCCAGTCCTTGGGCCCCTCCCATCTCAGCTGCCTCTCCAGTGAATTAGGGACGGGCCTCCACCAAGCATCTTCCACTGGACTGGGCACCTTCAGCGGCTTCACCAGCAGTAGAAGGGCCCTGCCTTGCGACAACAACTCAGGGAGAATGCACTCCAGTCCCAGGGCCCAGCTACTCCTGCCTTTGACTCACAGCTGCCTGGTGGGTGATGAGACCCCCAGCTGGCACCCCGTGGAGCACTTACCCAGCTCACGCCGCCTCCCTACCAGACCAGGGCCCCCGTGGTGCAGGCTGGGTGGTCAGGTCTGGTTGTGTTCCCAGCCCCTGGTGAGGCTGCTGGTGCCCAGGAGGGGCTCAGGGCACGTCAGCAGAGAGGACAGGGGCAGGCTGAAGGCCATGCGGGTCGGTGTCCAAGGAGAGTCAACAGTGGCTGTGACAGGGCCACCTCTGCAGACCTTTGTCCCCACCCAGTGACCACAGCCGGTGTTTACTGAGTTGAGGAAGGGGAACGATCTGCAGCTAAAGCAGACAGTCTTGGCCACCGGGCACCACATCCGCTCCCACTACACCCATCTCTGTCTTTAGCACTTGGTTGGGCCCAGCACTGCCCAACATTCGGCAGGCCCTGCCAGCGCTCGGGACCTCCCAGGGCCAGGCCATCCTCAGTCGTGACCTGGGGCCAGTCCTTGCTCCCCCAAACCCCAGTCACCCCACCTGTTCTGTGTGTGATGACCCAGCCAGGAAGCTTCACTAAGCCCCAGGAAAATAAGGCAAGGTGCAAGTTTGCATCCAGGGCAGTGTTTGCAGGAGAACGTTTGGCTTTTTAGCTAAGGATTTTAAAGCTGGGAGTTTTAAAATATACACTATTCACTGAATCAGGTGCTGAGAAGGCATGAAAATGCCAGATAATGTGAAGAACAGAGCCCACACTCAGCCTGAGACCCCACCCTCCACTCCATCGCCCACACTGAGCTGCTGTCTCCACAGCTTGCCAGCTGTGCGACCTCGGGCAGGCGGTGCGCGCTCTCTGTGCCATGTGTTGGGTGGGATCCTGACAACCGGGCCCAGTTCCTGGGTTTCTGTAAGACCTATGAGCTTACACATGCTGAGCACTCGCTGCAGGGACAGACAGGCAGCACCAGCCGTCAGGGTGAGTCCCAAGGGTGAGGTCGTGGTCTTTCTCCCCTCTGCCGCCATGCTGAGGAACCCGGGAACTCCGGTCTTCCTAGAACCAGGCAGGAACCAGGCAGAAAAGGCAGACAGGGCCATGTCCCTGCCCTTGAAACTCTCCCCAGAAATGTGATCACTACCTGATTATTCCATGATATTGAGGAATTACAGTCAATATTTTTAAATGGAATGATGTACTGTAGTTGGTACATACTTTTCAAAGAAGGCCTTACATTTTAGAGACATAAACTAAGATATGCACAGATTAGATGATATAAAAGAAATAATAGGGGGAAATAAGTACAGCAGGACAGGATAGGCGGGAACTCAAGAGATTCCCAAAGGAATGGCCCCAGTCTCCTCCAAGAAGGCCGGTCTGCCCCGGACCACTGCTCCACCTGCCCCACTCACAGGCTGTGCACAAGCTCACCAGCCTCACCGCCCCAGGCCAGGGCCCCAGCGCTTCACTCTCCAAGGACCCTCTTCTCAGCCATCTAGGAGGGAGCCCCTGATTTAGATCCCTCAGCTCTGAAGTCACTCCCTGTGAGGCCTCCCTCCCTGCCCACCACCCTCTGCTATACCACCCTGCACCACAGTCTTCCTAACAGTTGCCACTGCAGTTAGGTATTTACACACTTCGTTCTCGGTCTCCCCACCAGAATATAAGCCGTTTGGACTGTCTGTCCCCGACTCTGAAGACTCTGAAACAGGACCCTGGCCGAACTTTGCCGACAGAGTGCAAAGATCCGGGGGTGGGGGCCGCAGCAGACTGCCTGGGCCCTCAGGCAGGGCTCCTCGGCGGGGAGGACGGGAGCACTGAGAGCCCACGGGACCCGCGGGGCGCCGGGACCGGCCCTGAAACACAGCAGCACGTGGCCCGGCCAGCGACGCAGGCCGCGGGGGGGGGGGGGGGGGGGGGGGGGGGGGGGACGCCTTGTCCCGGGCAGCGTCCCTGGCTGTGGCCGGACTCCGCCCCTCCCCACCCGGCCGGCCGGGCCTGCTGTTTATCCTCCCGGGGACACGGCGGCCGCAGGAACAACATGTAATTGATAACAAGCCCAGCGCCGGCCAAGGGCCTTCCATTGGGTCAGCGTGCAGACCACGGCGGGGGGGTGGGGGGGCCGCCCTTCAAAATAAGAGTCCCGCGGCCGCGGCCTCGCACCTGTGGGGCGACGGGGCTCCCCGCGGTCCGCCGGATCCCTGGAGGCGGCGGAGTGGCTCCAGGGCCTCAGGCACCCAGGGACCCGTCACCCCCGGGGCCTGGGCCGGCAAACAGTGGGGGT
>CM035289.1:70233-121388 GCA_020226075.1 Hydropotes inermis
GCTCGGCCTCGGGCGCGCGCCCCATTGGCCCGCGCCGCGCGTCACGCGCCCCGGCCCCGCCCCCAGCCCTGCCCCTGTCTGGCCAGGCCCCGCCCGTTGGCCCGGGCCGCGCGTCACACGCCCAGGCCCCGCCCCTCCCAGGTCCAGGCCCCACCCCCGCCCCGCCCCTCCTGTCGCCTTGGACTGGTATCGGCGGCTTCCGAGGTTCTAGCCCAGGAGAGAACGAACGCGGGCCTGGCCTGGGGCTCCGAGGGGTTCCACGCGGGCTGGGCGCCGCCAAACAGCTCCGGCCCGACCCTCCCTACCCCGCTCCCATCTGCAGCCCCGGGCGGCCCACAGGCAAAGCCAGGACTTGTCCGGGACGGTGCTGGAGAGATGCGGGCGAGCATCCGGTGAGCCGCCAGCCCGCTCGGGACAACGCGCTCGCTCGAGTCCGCGGCAGCCCCCGGAGTCGCGGGACGCTGAGTGACCAGCCCTGGAGACACGTGCGCTGAGGGTGACACCCTGCCCGCCGTTTACCCAAACCTGTCGTGTTCTCAGCCAACATTTTACGGATGAAGAGGACTCCGAGGCCGTGGTCCTCCCAGACACAGCTGGTAAGGAGGGAGGCGGGTGATCAAGCCCGGTGGTCCATCCGCGCTGCCGAGATGGCATCTTCCAGACAACCTCAATGGTGGCCTGGGAGTGCCTTCTACAGAACGCACACCCTTGCCTCCTGGTGTGGGAGGCGGGCAGCATTTCTGATTCTGTTCCTCTCCAGGACACTGCTGGAGCCGCAACTGATAGCTGGGTCCTGTCTAGGCTCTCCGGAGTGCTGTGGGTCTGGACTCCTAAGACTATGCAGGACACTGGACCCTGCATCCTGGGACCCTCCCCATGCACGCCGCAGAGCCAGGAGTACAAATCTGGCTGTCACCAGGGGCCAAACTGGGGCTCGGTGGGAGGGTTTGGAGGAGACTGACCTCGAGATCGAGTATGGTGATGGTGCTGTCTGCACCGCCTTAACATTCATGCAGACCCTGGCCATCACCCGCAGAACAGACCCAGCTCACTCCTTTTTACAGAAGAGACAGAGGTCTGCAAGGTTCAAGCTCAATGCCTGGTCTCTGTGCAGGTGAGAGGTGGGCACATCCCTGCCTGCCATCGATCCTTTGCTCCTCACACATTCTCAGGCCAGTCTTCTCCATCTTCTCACTGACAATCACACCGAAAGTTCAGAAGAAGCTTGGAAACAAAGGTGCATCCATAGCTTCAGCACACCAGGAGGCTTCTGCACAGGCTAGCAAGAAGCTGAGCAGAGACAGTCAGGCACTGTATGGCTGTCACTTACATGTGGAAAGCAAAAATGGAAACGCAGTGAAGGACAGGGAAGCCTGGTGTGCTGCAGTCCACGGGGTCGAAAAGAGTCAGACAAGACTGAGCAACTGAACAACAACAGTATAAAAAGAGATGAGGTTTACCAGAGGACGGTGAGGGGTGGGATTGCAGGAGGGTGATCGAAAGGGACACCAGGTAACGATAACGTTATCCCGGTAACGATAAATAACTAGGGATGTTATGTTGCTGTTGTTCAGTTACTAAGTCATGTCTGACTCTTTGTGACCCCATGAATTGCAGCACCCCAGTCTTCCCTGTCTTTCACTGTCTCCCGGAGTTTGCTCAAGCTCATGCCCATTGAGTCGGTGATGTAACATACAGCATGATAAATATAATTAATGCTGCTGTGTGTTATCTATGGAAGTCATTAAGTCTATTAGAACCTAAAAGTTCTTATTACAAAAACCTTTTTTATTCCTCCTTTTGCTTTTATTGTATCCATATGAGATACATACTAAACATCGCAGTAATCACTTTACAACATGTGTAAATCAGACCATTATGTTGTACACCTTATGCAATGACATGTGTCAATTATGTCTTAGTAAGCCTGGAAAAAAAAAAAAAGAAACTAGAGAACAGTCAAGATGCTGTCTTACGGCCTGAGTCAGATCATGTCGCTTCTCTGAACACTGAGCAGCTCCCGCCTCCCACCGTCTGCAGTGCCCTAAAGGGTTGGCCTCCATCCTGACGCTGACGTCTCACCCTTGCTGACATCACTGCAGCCACACTGGCCCCCCGTGGCTCCACAGACATTCCAGATACGATCCCACCTCAGGGCCTTTGCATTTGCTGTTCCTGCTGCCTGTGTAAGCACGTCCCCATGGCTCCATCGCCCTCTCCAAGATTTTATTCAAATGTTACCTTCCATGGTAGTGACTCAGAAAGTAAAGAATCTGCCTGTGATGCAGGAGACTTGGGTTTGATCCCTGGATCAGGAAGATCCCCTGGAGGAGGGCATGGCAACCCACTCCAGTGTTCTTGCCTGGAGAATCCCACGGATGGAGGAGCCTGGCGGGCACAGTCCATGGGGTCACAAACAGTCAGATACAAATGAGGGACTAACACTACCTTCTCCAGGTACCCTGCCTTGACCACCCAGTCTCAAATGTTCACATTCTCCTGATATTTCCTCTTCCCCTATCCTGTTGAACTTTTCTTCCTGGTGCTTCTTCCCTTCTAACATATTATATATTTTGCATTTTGTTTCATTTGCTTTCTGTCTCCTCCAAAGAATGTAAGGTCCACCAAAGCAGTGATCCCTGTCCCTTCGGTCCCTTCGTATCTCCAGCACCAAGCACTCAGTAAGTGCTCCATTGTGGAACTAATGAGTTTCTGAAAGACTTACACATGGTCAGCTTGGGAGAAATTAAACAGTGCTGAGGAATCACTGCCAAACAGGTTAAGGAGTTGGTCGCTGGGGAATTTAGGAGACCCGTTTCCCCAAAGAGACCTGGAACACCCCGGGCCAGTTTCTGCGCGGCTGCTCAGTAAAGGTGCCCCTACCTGGCTCATTCTCCCCTGCTGGTCAGACCTGCTCACCCTTCAGGTATCAGCAGCCCCTGAAGTTCCATCTCAGACTTGCCTCCCACGGCAGGCTAGGTCAGGCTCGCATGCCTGTGCTTTGCGGCCCAGGGCCTGGAATAAGAGGGCTCCAACGATGTGTGTGTGGGCTTAACGAGTAAGTGAGTGAGTGAGGACCCTGGCAGCCCAGGCTCTGTGAAGGCAGGAAGTGTATGAATCTTGGTTTAGCAACATCCCCCCTACCTGGAAGGGCCTTGATGAGTGCCTGATAGATGGGTGGCTGAGCTTTTTGGGGGGCTGGGCCATTTCTTAGTCGCCCCAGGAAGCCCATAGTACCCAGCTTGGGGAAGGGGGAGTGTGTCCAGTAGAATGTCCCATGATGGAGAACCATGTCCACTAAGGTGCCGTGCGTGGCGGTGCTGCCATCGGACAGTCTGCTGGGGCTGGCAAGAAGGGCAGAGAGGACGAGGCCCGGTGAGGCCAGGGGGGATGGCAGTGGCCGTGGAGGGTGCTCTGTGACACAGGCCAGCCACGACGAGACAGGAGCTGTGGGGGAACCAGGGTGAGTTCCCGCAGATGGAAAGCGGCATCGTCTCCACAGAAACCCCGGGCGAGGCTGATCTGAGAGCGGACATAGCTGAGAACCGCATCGAAGGGCAGATGGACAGTGTGCGAGTCCATGGCTAAGCTCAATGTCCCCTGGGCAGGAGCCGGGTTCACTTTCAGAAACAGGAGGAGGGACACCGCTGCCCAGGCCCCCCTCGAGGAGGGGCGTTGGTGGGGTGACTAGTTAATGAGTCACTCCTGCCCAGCCAAAGTCCCCAGGGTCAGCATGTGCCCTGCGACCGGCTGAAGCCTCACCTCCCATCCCCTCTCCCAGGCCACTGGCCATCACCTTTCTGAGCAAACCACAAGGAAGCAAGGGTTGGGAACTGACTGCACGGGGGGCTTCCAGCTGAGGGGGCACCCTGAAAGAGCCCTGGGCTGATGAGAAGACCCCAAAGGCAACACCCCCACCAGAGTCGGGCGGGATTCCTCCTCACTTCAAAACAGTGAGGGCAGGATGGGGTCAAGTGGAAAACAGACCTCAACAGAGCATGCAAATAGCATATCGCTGCCAAGGGAAGTATCTAACCTCACCACTGATCCCAGAAACGCCAAATACCCTTTCATCCAAATGATCAGGATATTTTAGAGTGATTCCACTGTTGGAAAGACCTGAAGTTAGTACCTTCCCAGGAAGCAACCTTGAATTCTGTACAGCAGCCCTGAGTCAGTACATGTCCTTTCAGAGCCTGAGCCTAAAGAAATGATCAGATTCGAAGTCAGATTTATGAACAGACTTCTTCTCAATATTACTGACACTTGAGAAAAATTGGAAACCAACTAAAGTCCAACAAAAGGAAAAAATGATAATGAACCGTCTGTGTAGCAGAATCCCATTTGTCTGTTTCAATCAGGATTTTAAAAGACTTGTTGTTCACTCACTAAGTCGTGCCCAACTCTTTGCCACCCCATGGACTGTACAGCACACCAGTCCCTTGTGGTTCATTATCTCCTGGAATTTGCTCAAACTAACACCCAGTGAGTCACTGACGCCACCCAACCATCTCATCCTCTGTCGTCCCCTTCTCCTCCTGCCTGCAATCTTTCCCCAAATCAGGGTATTTTCCAGTGAGTCCGCTCTTCGCATCAGGTGACCAAAGTATTGAAGCTTCAGCTTCAGCATCAATCCTTCCAATGAATATTCAGGGTTGATTTCTTTTAGGATGAACTGGCTTGATCTCCTTATAGTCCAAGGAACTGTCAAAAGTCTTCTCTAGCCTTTGTGCTCAGTTGCTCAGTCATGTCTGACTGTTTGCAACCCCATGGACTATAGCCCACCAGGGTCCTCTGTCCATAGTGTTTTCCTGGCAAGAATACTGGAGTCAGTTGCCATAGTTTAAAGACTTCTCCACTCTTTAAAAGACTATTTGATGAAAGTTAAAGTGGAAAAAAAAAAGCAGGATGCAAAAATCTATAAAGGTAGTACTCTGGATATGATTATTTAAAGAAAAAACATTTGTAGAAGAAGAAATAGATATCAAAGTATTTACAGTGACGATTTTTAATAATATTTACTTTGAAGTGATGAAATTATAGTTTCTTTTTTTAAGCATTATCTCTTTCACTTTTCCAGATTTTCTAGAATGAATTTATATTACTTCTATAACCAGAAAAAAATACGGTTCTGCTGTAGGGTGATGGCCAAAAATTCCTCCAGTTCTTAACTAAAAGTAGAAGACACATTGTTTTCATTTTCACCAAGGACTTTATTGAACAATATATTCACCATTTTGTCCCACTGCCTTCCGCCATTTTTCAGACAGCTCCATAATTCCGTCTTCCTAAAACTTTTTATCTTTTTGAGCAATGAACTGTTCCAGGTGCCTCTTACAATCTTCCAGGCAATTGAAATCTTTTTCCATTATGAGAATTTTGTAAAGACAGAATAGGTGGACATCCAAAGGTGTGATGGCTGGTGAGTAAGGAGGATGAATCAGAACTTCCCAACAGAGCTGTAACAGTTTTTGACTGGTCGTCAAAAAGCATGGGCCCTTGGTTATCCTGAGGGAAAATTGCGCATCTTCTCTTGGCCAACTCTGGAGGTTTTTCATCAAGTGCTGCTTTCAGCTGGTCTAACTGGGATCGGTGCTTGTTGAAATTAATTGTTTGGTTTTCTGGGAGGCCCTCATAACAGAGGACTCCCCTCCAATCCCACCACATACACGACACACCTTCTCGGATGAAGACCGGCCTTGCTGTGTTTGGTGATGGTTCATCCCACCTGCCCCACGATCTTTTCTGCTCCACAATATTGTATAGCATCCACTTTTATCACCCATCACAGTTTAAAAATGGAACATTTTCAATATGTTTTGAGTAGAGAATCACATGAAGAAATACGGTCAAGAAGGTTTTTGCTCACCTTGTGTGGAACCTAGACATCAGTGTGAGAATGTCACCCAGCTGGTGCAGATAATTTTCAGTGCTTGATGTGGGTATTTTGAGTATGGCAGTGTCTCCTGTGTGGTACGATGTTGATTGTTCTCTATTAATATCTTGATTGGATTCCTATCAGCTTTAGCTGGTCTACACGATGTGGAGCATTGTCCAGCGAGAAGCCTCCACCACGAGCTTCGCAGACTGCCTTTGACGTTCCATCAGTTACAGCACCACCCCCACATTCTGAACAAATCAGTTTTTGCATTTCAGTTCCATTTTCACCTTTCATGAAATAACAAAGTATAGTATGCCAAAAATGTTGCTTTTTTTCTTCCATCTTTGATATTAAAATAGCTACGCAGAAATGTACAAATTCTGATTTCTTCTTTTTAATGCGTGCTGGTATGACAGCCGTCATACTACAACCTGTTAAAATTGCTTCGAGTGAAATTAGAGACACCTGAGCCCTGCTAGAACCATCTCACAGGAAAAAACTAATGGCCGTTTTGGTCAGCCCAGTATGTCTGATTGTGAGACTTAGTGTGTTATTTTTGAAACAGCTTTTTAAAGGGGTATAAAAGTTACTGTTCTCACTGCCCAAAATGTCAGAAAGTACAGACAAGTATAAAAAAAGAAAGGACATTCATAATCACACCATTGTTAACATTTCCTGCTATATTACAAAAACGGAAAATTGAACTGCTTTGGAGCCTTTTTTAAACATGTGACTAAAAGTGCATGATGTAAAATTGCCATCAGAGCCATTCAGGTGTGCAGTTTGTGGTGCGAAGTGTGTTCACATTGTGGGCAAACATCAGTACCATCTATTTTCAAATTTTTTCTTCTTTCCAAACTGAAACTCTGCCCACATTGCACACTGGCTCCGCCTCCCTGCCCCCAGCCCCCTGGAAGCCACCATGGTATGAACCTGATTGCTTCAGGCCCCTTGTGTGAAGGGAATG
The DNA here is from genome assembly GCA_020226075.1 of Hydropotes inermis. Lineage (NCBI taxonomy): Eukaryota > Metazoa > Chordata > Mammalia > Artiodactyla > Cervidae > Hydropotes > Hydropotes inermis. The sequence continues at coordinate 77,082 of CM035289.1, forward strand.
ACACAGTACCTCCCATTTAGTGACTGGCTCTCCTCACTAGGCATAATACCCTTAAGGTTCATCCATGTCGTCACGTGTGTCAGAATTTCCTTCCTCGTCACAGGTATATAATATTTCATTGTGTGTATAGGCCACATTGTTGTTCTATTTGTCCATCAGGGGACACTTGGGGGTGCTTCTGGAGCTTTTTAAAAACAGCAGTAGATGTATGCTTCTTCCTATGCCAATAATGAAGAGCTGATGCTTTCAAACTGTGGTGCTAGAGAAGCTTTTTGAGAGTTGCTTGGACAGCAAGGAGATCCAACCAGTCCACCCTAAAGGAAATCAGCCCTGAATATTCACTGGAAGGACAGATGCTGAAGCTGAAACGCCAGTCCTTTGGCCACCTGATGTAAACAACTGACTCATTAGCAAAGACCCTGATGCTGGGAAAGATTGAAGGTGGGAGGAAAAGGGGACAACAGAGGATGAGACGGTTGGATGGCATCACCGACTCAGTGGACATGAGTGTGAGCAAATTTGGGGAAATAGTGGAGGACAAAAGGAGCCTGACACACTGCAGTCCACGGGGTCACAAAGAGTCAGATCTGACTCAGCAACTGAACAACACGACAGGTTAGCAGCTGTCATTTACAAGACACTTCTACTCTTCCGTAGGAGTGGCTGCATCATAATTTACTTGGCAGATCCATTCCTGAAGGACATTTATGTGGTTTCCAGGTTTTCACAATCCTATCAGTTCACTTCAGTTGCTCAGTTGTGTCCGACTCTTTGTGACCCCATGGACTGCAGCACGCCAGGATTCCCTGTCCGTCACCAACTCCCAGAGCTTGCTCAAACTCGTATCCATGGAGTCGGTGATGCCATCCAACCATCTCATCCTCTGTTGTCCCTTTGTCCTCCCACCTTCAATCTTTCCCAGCATCAGGGTCTTTGCTAATGAGTCAGTTCTTTGCATCAGGTGGCCAAAGGGCTGGAGTTGCAGCTTCAGCATCTGTCCTTCCAGTGAATATTCAGGACTGATTTCCTTTAGGAGGGACTGGTTGGATGTCCTTGCTGTCCAAGCGACTCTCAGAAGTCTTCTCCAACAACACAGTTCAAAAGTATCAATTCTTTGGTGCTTGGCTTTCTTTATAATCCAACTCTCACCATCCTATACCCAACTGCAGTAAATCTCCCCAGTGGGCACATGTTTGTCTCCTTGTTCTATAATTTCTTACAAATAAATGTGGAAGGTGAGGTATCTGAGTCAAAGGGTGTCATTAGATTTGATATTCGTTGCCAACTCATCTTCCGGAGGCTGTGATCGGGTGGGATCCGTGCCGTCAGCGAGTCCTGTATCTCTCAGCATTGAGTTACGGAACCACTTTACAAAACATGATGCATCCTGGGGCCAGTTTCTGACAGCGATAGTCTGTCTGTTTGTTTTTTTCAAAAAGTGCCATTGCTTTAGTCTGTGCCCGCTGCATTCCTAGCAAATTTGAGTGTGTTTGCTGGTTTGAGTGTCTCCCACTGGCAGTTGCGATTCTTTATGCGCTGCCTACTTCTGCCCTCCACTCTTGGGACCGCACTGAGCTGCTTCTTCCTGGCAGGTGTGGATGCTGGCATGTGCAGGGGTGTGGATCCTGTGGTCACAGGTGTGGACGCACGTGTGTGCAGGTATACAGATCCTGTGGTCACAGAAGTGGCTGCGTGGCCTGGAATGCTGTCACGGACCCTGCCTTTGGTGTCCTGCTCTTGGGTGCTGGACACAGACTTTCCCAGGTCACCTCTCTGCACCGTTCCAGCCCAGTGTTTCCATTGGCCTCTTTATTCTGATGGAGAAGAGTGAGGTGGAGCCCTGGGTGTCTGCTCCTCCCCCGTGGGCCCGGCCCCTCTCAATCCACCTGTGGGAAGAGAACTTTCCTTCTCTAATGGGTGAGCCTGTCCCAGAGGGTGTTGCCTTCAGATGAGGATTCCGGAGAAGCTTCTGGGTGAGGGGTCAGATGGGGCCGTTTCGGGCAGTGCCGCCATCCCAGGTAACGGACGAGCCGTCCTGGTACGGGGGATCGACGGCCTCACCAACCGAGCCCTGCCCGCAGTCTGCTCTGATCAGTCAGCGGAGCCCTGCCTGCTGTCTGCACTGAGCAGTCAGCAGAGCCCGCCCGTGGTCTGTGCTGAGCGGTCGCCAGCATCAGACTGCAGAGCCAGCCCCCAGCAGGCCCGGGCACCACGGCCTCGACTTCTCTGGTCGAAGGCTTCCTGGCACGTCTCAGCTGGGATGGTGGGGAGGGCACATGGGGCCCATGTGGGCAAAGGGGCTGCGGGGTGGCACTGGGGTGGCCCCGAGGGTAGAGCGTGGCAGGCACCCTGGGAATACGCCCCGTCCAACATGCAGGCACGCGTTGGACACGATGTGTGCCCAGGGGACAGTGCAGTAGCCCGAAGGGCGGCCAGCCAGTCCAGTCTGAGATGTCACTTTCCTTTTGGGCTTCTCTGGTGGCTCAGATGGTAAGAAAATCTGCTTGCCACACAGGAGACCCAGGCTTGAGCTGGTTCAGGAAGATCCCCTGAAGAAGGGAATGGCTACCCACTCCATTGCTCTATACTGGCAACAATCAGAAATTGATGTAAAACACCATTTATAGTTGGAAAAAAATACTAACCCTAAAAGGTAAATCGAAGAGGCTAAAAACTGCAAAACAGTTTTAGAGAAATCAATGAAGACCCAAGTAAGTAGAGAGTCTCCATCATTGGTTGGAAGACTAGACATTGTTATGTTTGTCCCCAGGTTGATCCATAGAGTCAATGCAATCTCACTCAGCTTCCCAGCCGGCTTTTCACGGACGCCGGCTGATTCTAACACGTGTGTGGCAAGACCCCAGAGCTGGAGCAGTGAAAACAGCTTCAGGGGACGGCATCAGGGCCTGAAGCTGCCTGATTGCCAGCTAGTTTCATGCACTCGGTTGCCCTCCTTCTATCTTCCTTGGTGTACTATCGGTTTAAATCTTCGTCCAGCTTGTAAAAATTAGACGTCCGTTGTCTTTACTACTTTGAGTTTTGAGCAGAGTAGCAAGGCTGTGTCACATGTCCAAACCCATTGTGGAAGCTCTGGGCCTGCCTGACGGGCTCCTACCTGGTCAACAGCCAGGCCTCAGGCCTTGGTCGTTGATGCTCCCATGAGGCAGACAGCCAGGGGAGATGTGACTGCCTGGGCTGCTGTTAGTCCTTTTGCTGTTTGAATTTTAAAAACAATGACCTAACCTGTATAGTGAAAACATGGATGTGTGTGTATCACACGTGTGCATTGTGAGTGTTTATGTATGTGCATGCATGCATGTCTACCTGTGGGGGCTGTGTATGTATGTGTGCATTGCATGCCTATATGCATGCACATGTGTGTGTGGAGGGGAGGGCCCCACCACAAAGCCCCTGGATGTAAGAGATGCAACCAGGTGGCTCAGTGGTAAAGAATCCACCTGCCAATACAGAAGACGGGGATTCGATCCTTGGGTTGGAAAGATCCCCAGGAGAAGGGAACGGCAACCCACTCCAGTACTCTCACCTGGGAAATCTCATGGGTAGGGAAGCCTGGCGGGCTACAGCCCATGGGGTCATGGAGAGTCGGACATGACTGAGTGACTCACACTTTCACGAGAAGGTACGGCAGGGTAGGAACTGGGGGTGCAGCTCTGAGAGATTGCCTCATCAAGAAGGAGGCAGGTCTCGCTCCTGGGAAGGATGCGCCAGAGGATGAAGACTGGGGGCACGTGCCCTGGAGACCGGTCGTGGTCAGGCGAAGGCTGAGAGCCACGAGAAGCCGGGGGTACTTGGTCCCGGGAGCCTCGCTCTCCCTCCAGCCAGGCTCCAGCCAGGGAGTGTGGCTTAATCATTCATGCTGAGACACGAGTTAACGTCTTCCTTACAGAGTCCAGCCAACACACGTGGAGCAGTGGTAGGAGATGAGGCGAGCCCCAGAGCCATGCAGCACACCTGCCCCTCGGGGAGCCATGGCCCCGGTGGCCGTGGTCCTTCCCCAGCATGGGGGACATGTGTGGTCTTGGGGTGCAGGGGGTTGGGTAACAGGCTGATGAGCAGGTGGGTTAACATAGCCCCCGGTCCTGGTCCGCTAACTCTTCCGGGAGCCCCTGCTGTCCTGAGGGTGCCCCCTGCCCCCCGATCCTGTCCTTCCATGAAGAAGCACATTCCTGCAGCTCCAAGCAGCCTGCAGGGCTCCCCCGCCATCCAGACGCCCACCACCGTGAACACAGACCGCGCGCACACACTTCGGGGGGCGGGTAGCTGCAGGTGGGCCTTGGGCAATCGTTCCAACTCCAACACTGTTGAAACTGCTGTGTTTCACAAGCATGGCCTCTGTGATGTCTGCCGGAGGGGATTGTGTCACGAAGCACTGAAGCGTTGCTCTCAACTCTCTGGATACTAAACTGAATGTATTCTAAAACAGAAGAGAAGGGAGGAGGGAGGAGGAATGTAAGCAGAGGCTACCTGGAACAAAAGGACTGAGAGATGAGCTGTGGGTCTGCATAAAACACTGGATCTGAGTCTGGTTCCTTTCCTTACACTCATCCCAGGCTTTCTTGCGTGATCACCGCTTGCCGCACACCCACTGTTTGCAGAGTTACCTTTGCACCAAGGCCCCTGCTCTGGTTTCACACCCAGAGAAGCCAAGTCCAGCCTAACAACCTATCAGCGGCCTTCAGGGGTGGCTTGCACTCCCCACTGGCGAGGGCGGGGAAGAGATGTGGGTATCAGTCCGGCCTCCCAGGGCCAGAGAGCCCTGAACAGGGGCAGGGACCGTGGGAGTCCTGGAGGTTCCCTGGGTGTAGCAGTGACCCTGCGTGGACTGGCACAACAGGAAACTTGGAGCCCAGTATCAGCCCTCAGGGTCCTTCCCGGGGACCCCTCTGAGGTCTCACAGTAGCCAAGACGCCTCATCCTCCCCCAGTCCCTCCGCAAGGACCCCTCTCCCTTCTGCTGCAGCTCAACCCCCCACCCCCACCCACAGTCTGCTCAGCTTCACCAGGGATCCCTCACCTCTCGAGCTTCTGCCTGGAGGTCTGGGCCCCGGCCACAGCCACCCTCCCAGAAAGTGGCCACTTCCCTCAAGGTCACAACGGGCCCTGTGTTGGAACCACGTGTTTTATCATGCACTTAACCTTGGTCTTCACATCAGCTGCCTACCTAAACATACTTCTTTTTTTTTTTAACATACTCATTTAAAAGAAAATGCCAGGGACTTCCCTGGAGGTCCAGTGGTTGAAACTCTGCTTTTCAATGCATCTTCCATGCCACAGGATTCAGTCAAAAATTTTTTCTGAAAGTAAAGAAAAAGAAATGCCATAGGTTTCCCATAAATAGAAAACCAGTGCTTCCCTAGTAGACTCTAAGATAAATAGAAAGCTACTAAAATGTAGATGACCCCTCCAAGGACCACTTGCCATCAGGACGCCTCTTCCTGGCACCAGTTAAAACCACACGTTCATCTCCACGCATCTGTGTGAAATGCTGTGAACCCTCAGCCTTTCGAGGATGAAGTAACATGAGGGATGAAACATACTGAAGAAGGGTAAACGGTTTAGGAAGGGAGATGCCCCTGAGATGACCTCCTAAAGGACCACAGAAGACAGAGGCAGTCACCCCTGCCTTACCACCGGCAGCTTCTCCAGACGCTGATTCGGGTTTCGGTTTGAGTTTTCAGTGGGCGACCTTTTTTTTAAAGATAATTGCTATTTATTTGTTGTTCTGTGGCTGCATCAGGTCCTGGTTGTGGCATGCAGGCTCTCTGGTTGTGGCAAGTGGGCTTAGCTGCCCTGTGGCACTGCAATCTACTAGTGGTTCCCCAACGAAGGATTGAACCCACGCCCCCTGGATTGGCTGGTGGATCCATAACCACTGGACCACCAGGGACCGCCCCCGGGGCCGACCCTTTCTGTTTATTCACCTCACAGTTTGTCTCTTATCATGGATGTCGGCTCCGCTGGGGCAGGGGCTTTTCTGCCCATCCTGATTTCACTGCTGGAGATGCAGAATCGCTGCCTGGATGAGTGTGGCAAGCTTTGTTTTTCTTCCTGTGTTGGCGAAAAGTTGGAAGAGCTCCTTGGTCCGTTTCTAAAGCGAAGATCTGTTTGTATTTATTGACACAATGAAGTTTTGAAATTTTTCTGGTCAAACCCGTTACCTTTTCCTTATTGTTTTAATCTCTGGTTTCATGTTTATTAAGTTCTCCGTCACCCCCAAGATCACACAAATATTCACTGAAATATGTGTCTAGTGTTTTCTTGGTTTCATCTTACAGTCGAATCTTTAATCCATCTAGAATCACAAAACAGGAATCTAATTTTATTTCATTTCAAGGGGTTGGCCATTTGCCCAAACTGTTTATTGAAAATGGCACTGTCTTTCCCTGCTGATTCGAAAGGTCATCTTTCCATGTGTGAAATGATTATGTAACTTCAGGCTGACCTGTAGATTTTTACATGGTTTTCCACTCCATTCTTGCATCAGGAGTTCAAGGTTTAAACGATTTTCATTTTCATCTCTGACGATCCCACCCACTCGCTTTCCTTTTCAAGTATTTCTGCTACAAAATGGACATCTGAAAAATAGCACGCCTTTCTCCCCAGAGTCGGCTTTCTCCCCGCTGCCTCGGCGGTTTTATTTCTTAGGTGACAGCGGCAGTCTCCTGTCCTGTGCTCCCTTGTTTAGTTTCTTCCCGGGATTCCTGATTTTTCACTGAATTATGAATGGGATCTTTTCTTCAACATATGTTGTTATAGTTATTTTGGGGAGTTGGGCAAGCCGCGGGCTTGGTGTATTTATTTTGTAACTGGTCACCGGACTGAATTCTCTTTTCCGCGGGGCTGCCTTTCTCCAGCGGCTCCCCGGGAGGCAACAGCCAGGCAGAGAGATGGCCCTGGCCCTTGGAGGGCCCTGGCTCGGCCATCAGCACCCAGGGGTCCATCTCCAAGCAAAGCGTTTTGTCCACGAGGACACTTCTGCTACGTCAGTTGGTATTTCGGTCAGGACTCACATGGCGTACTTTGCGACAAGCTCAGAGCCCAGCGCTCTCTAAAACCAGGCCTTTTCCAGCAAGACCAGCAACAACGTGTTACTTTTCTCACACCTCGGACATGCAGGAAAATGTGTGCGCAGGGAGCTGGCCGCGTGCCCGCCTGGGGAAGGTGCCAGGCGAGATGAATGCGCTGGGCAGGGGCTGCGCGGGTCTTGTTTGCTGGACTCGGAAAAGCTGCTAAGAGTCCCTCCAAGCCCCACGGGTGCCTGGGGCCTGGAGGGAGCTAGCCACCTTCCCCCAGGACGGAGGGGCCTGGGAGAGGCCGAGCCCCTCGGGTTTCCCCGCTGTGTGTGCCAGTGCTGTGTTCCGTCTCCAGCCTCACATTCCCAGTGGGCACCAGAAGCAGGCACTGCTTTGCCCATTTTGAGAAGAGGAGCCTCAGGTCCTCATGATAGGTATCTGCTCGTAGACGTTCAGAGACAAATCCTGGGTTGGAATCCAGTTTAAACAGGTGGTTCTCAAACATCTTGCTTTCCGGATCCTTTTTTAAATGAATTAATTGCCTCCCTCAGTGGCTCAGGCTGTGAAGAATCCGCCTGTGAGGCGGGAGACCCGGGTACCATCCCTGGGCTGGGAAGATCCCCTGGAGAAGGAAACCCACTCCCATACCCTTGCTTAGGAAATCCCATGGATGGAGGAGCCTGGCGGGCTACAGTCTGGGTCGCAAAGAGTCGGACACGACTGAGCGACTGAAACACACAGTTTTCACGAGAAAGATTTTGAAGCTCAAGGAGACACGGCTCCATTGGCTGTCGGCACTGAGACTGCACATCAGCCTGGAGATGCTGCGGAGATCTCTGCAGAGGACCAGAAAGGAGGACAGCCTCCTGGCACCACCGCGAGCATGGTCATCACCGAAGATCCCCCGAAAGGGCCTCGGGGGCCGGAGCTCTCTGGACCAACGGAGAGAAACACCGCGAGCAGGACCAGCCACGCGCAGTCTCTGAACCACTGAGGCAGGGGCCTCTGTGAGCGCTGATGGAAAGGCTGGGCTCTGGCCCCGGGAGGACAGGTCGGGGAGTCCACGGTGATGAGGATCCGGTGCAAGGGGGGGAGGCGGAGAAGGGCTGGGGATCAGGGGAGCCACGTGTTCGCTGAGTGCCCCCGGTCACTGCCTCTGGCAACCCTGCCCCAGAGGCAGCAGGACAATCACTGCTTACCGTGTCAAGGAGAGGAAAGACTGACCGGACAGTGATGCACTGAAATGCCCGCCAGGGAGAGCCCCCCCACCCCGGGGCCCTGGCTGATGCTTGGCTGACTGAGCGGGAACTGTATTCCCCGCCCCACCCCGCTTCCAGCAGCTCCCTGTTAATCACAGCCTCCACACATCATCGTTCAGGCTAATCCGGGGGTCACAGAGCCCCAGCTGGATGGAGACCTGCAGTGTACAGGTGGATGTGTCACTGTTCTCTGACTTTGGGACGGGCCTCTGCTACCCACCATCTGCCTGCTGCATGAATCTAAGGTCCATTCAGTGCCCCCCAAAGAGTTCCCTGGGCCGGAGCTGACCTGCCACCTGTCCTGACTCCCAGCCCCCAGCTGCATAAGGCTATCCTCAGACAGGCAGCAGAGTCTGCACCCAGGCAGCCAGGGCCAGCAGGCCTGGGAATGGACCGCCTTCTCCATGTCGGCCCTGCTCCGCCCTTGGACGAGGCCACAGCTGTGCCCTCCGCCAGGGCTCCTCCCGCCCCCCCACCTCCCTGTCCATCTGGAGCCTCGACAGACTCAGGGCTTCTCTCCTGTTCTCGCTGCCACGGTCTCCAGTAGAGCCGTGGCCGGCCAGGTGGACCCCCACCCATAGGCAGGACTCGGGCCCTGTGGTTGGGGAAGGCATGGCTCAGCTGGGGAGCAAGACCACCACCCCTCAACCAAAGGCAGATGGGACAGCACACCCAGGCCCCACCCAGCTAAGGCAGATGTGAGTATCAGGCAATCAAAACTCCCCTGAAGGGGCCAGGGCTTTGCCCCCTGCTGCCCTGATGATGCTGCCAGGGCACAAGCTCCTTCATCTCTGAGCCTCAGTCTTCCCATCTGTAGAATGGGAGTAACATCAAAATCCACGGTGAGCCTGCAGGGCACGATTCCCCGTTCTTAGGCCATCTGGGGCGGTCACTGCCCCCTCGGCCGGGGGCACCGCAGCGCTGGGTGCGACCGGTGAGCGCCCGCGGGTTCCGGAAGAGGAGGGCTACCGCACTCCTCTCCCCCAGCGCGGCCCGTGCCCAGCGGCAGAGCCTCCTTGTCCCTCCTTTGATCACTGACTGTGCGCCCGGCCCGCCCTCCCCCGCTCGCCCTCCCCCGCTCGCCGGACTGTTATGAATGGAATGTTCCGACTCCAGCCTGAGCGCGCAGGAATGCGCCCTCCCCCGGGCGGGCGAGGCTCTGCTCCTCCCAGACTGAGAGCGCAGGGCGGGCGAGGGGCGCCGCTGAGGGTGGGGCTGAGCGTGGCTGCGGACAACGTCGGGGCGCTGGCCTCCTAGGTTGGCACGCTCGTGAATGCACTAAGGCGATGGGCAGATCCTACAGGTGTGATGCGCAGATGTCTATACGATCCCCACCGTGCTCCCCACAAATACAGAGAGCTAGGGTGCTCTCTCACACACACACAGCCATGCACTCACGTGCAGGAGGCTTGCACACACACGTGCATGCAGGCACTGCAGTGGAGGGCTCACAGAGACCCCCGCCCCAAGCACACCTGGAGGGAAGCCTGGGGTGAGCAGCCCCTCTCCTGCGCAGACAGGCCAAAGGCAGCGGGCCCTGACGTCCTGGACACAGACGCACACCCAGCGCCCCAGATGGGGGGGGCGCCCCAGTTCCTCTCTGGCCCATCCCAGCCCCTGCCCCTCTGGCCTGGACTCGGGGGCCCCAGGCCTCCTGGGAAGAGCTGCACCAGGGGGTATTGGGGGCCAGGCTTCTCAGGGGCTGCAGTAACTGAGATGTATGCGTTTGTGTTGAACTACATGAGGGGGTTAAGGAGAGGCAGCCACTACCTGAAGTGGAGAAATGGAGCGTTGGGGGCCCAGGTCTGAGCCCAGGGCTCCGACCTCCTGCCCAGCCTCTCACCGCCTGGCCAGCGGCCAGCCCTCAGGCCCTGCGGCTCTAGCGCCTCTGTGAACATGGCTCCGGCTGGACACGGTGTTCTCCCACGGGACACGGGGTAAACAACCTCTGGGCGCCATGGGAACCGGGCGCCCTGCCAAACCCTCATCCACCCATCCATCACCCATCCATTCATCCCCCCATTCATCCGTCCATCCAGAAGTGCTTGCTGAGCACCTTGTCATGCTGGGCACCCCACCCCCTTCACTTGGGACACCCCAGTCCCCACCCCCATCCTCTGCAATTGTTCAGCGCCCAGATAGGCTTTGTTTGGCCTTGCTGTGATTTTCAAACCTTTGATTTCCTAGAAAAACCGAGATTTCTGCTTTTTTGGAAAAATGAGTAAAATGTGACGTCAAGCCTGCCCAGACGCCCCCCTTCTGACAGCCCGGGGGGTGACAGGGGCCCCCAGCCAAGGCAGGGACACCCCCCACGAGTCAGAGCAGGGACGTGCTCCCCCCCCCCACAGTCAAGGCAGGGACACCCCCCAGTCGCTGGAGGGACCGGACAGACTCCCCTAATTTGGAACTCTGGGCAGACGTGTTTTCACTGCGAGGCAGGCAGGGAGCCCATGTCCTTCGGGAGAGAAGCCAGTGGGAATCACGAGCCTTGGATTCTTCACAAATGACTGCAGCGTGAGACATCTCAGGCGCTGAGCTCGTGTGAAGCCGCGCGGAGCGCTGCCCTCTGCCATCAGCGACGCCCCCCCAGGGCCGCTGCACATCCAGGCTTCGGGCAAGGGGCGTCCACCCCAGCCGCTCCGATCCCACGGAGCCCCGGGCACTGCCTGCCTGAGTCGCTGACAACACCCACCCACATTTCTGTACTTCAGGTCATCCTCCGCTTTCATCAAGGGGACGTCTGGTTGCAGGCTGAGGTCCAGAGCCTGAGTGAGTGACCCACACACGTCCCCAGCCCCAACCATCCCCCACTGATTCAAGCCCAGCACCTTGATACCCGCTCATCTCTTTGTTCTGATAATGACGAAAAGTGCTACCAGACGTCTGGACGCCTGCACAGCTGTCCTGCCCATGGTCAGGGTGATGAAGCTGTGTGGGTCAGCTATGCCCCTCCCTGCAAGACTGTGCCCGAAGAAGTCTGCCAGTTTCCCTCATGTCCCATGTCTTCGTCCTCACGCTTGAGCCACAGGCCCCTTGGAAGGTGGACTCGCGAACCGACCACCTGCAGTCCCCTATCTCCCTTGGCCCTAGGGTAGGCCTGCTTCTCTGCCCATCCCAAGATGCTGGTGGGTGGTGTGAGACCACAGTCACGCATGCATGCATCTAGGCCTCCAGCTTTCCTGAACCCACAGTCAGCACCAGGATGAACACGGTGCTGACTCCCTCCTCACACACGGGGGATGGAGGAGGCCCCAGAAAGGGGAGGTGTGTTCCTGAACTGACGGGGATCTTGAGCAACGGGGTCAAAGCTTTGGTCTTTCCAGTAGTCACATGTGGATGTGAGAGTTGGACCATAAAGAAGGCTGAGAGCCGAAGAATTTATGCTTTTGAACTGTGGTGTTGGAGAAGACTTGAGAGTCCCTTGGACAGCAAGGAGATACAACCAGTCCATCCTAAAGGAAATCAGTCCTGAATATTCATTGGAAGGACTGATGCTGAAGCTGAAACTCCAATCTTTTGGCCACCTGATGCAAAGAACTGACTCATTGGCAAAGACCCTGATGCTTGGAAAGATTGAAGGCAGAGGAGAAGGGAACGACAGAGGACGAGAGTGTTAGATGGCATCGCCGACTCAATGGACGTGAATTTGAGCAAGCTCCAGGAGACAGTGGGGGACAGGGAAGCCTGGTGGGCTGCAACACGGGGGGTCCCAGAGTCTGACACAACTTAGCAACTGAACAACAGTGATGGGAAGGGTAGAGTTTGCCTGATGAATTCCCCTGAAGACCTGTGCTTCCTTGCGGGCTAAACTTCATCCAGAACACGTGGGCTTCGGTTAAGTTTTTTGTAGAAAATCTCTAACTTTTCATTCCATCAAAACCTTGCTGATTTTACTTCTTTTACAGCACTGTACTCTCACACTTCGCTCCTGTTTTCGGCCTGGGGAGCTCAGCCCAGCCCCTGCACAGGCCCTTCTCTGCTCTGAGACTCTGGGGTGGAGTGGGGACTGGCCAGGCAGCAGTGGGGGAGGAGGCAGTGGCCACAGGAACCGTGAGGCCAAAGCAAGAGCTGGGACATCTCTGGGCTTTGCTCCTGTCAGGAGGGTCTCCTCGGACCCCTCCCCCACCACCCCGTCAAACCTGGGAGGCAGCCGAGAAAGCCCTGGAAATGCTGGTTCGCGTGCTGGCCAGGCGCTGAGCTGATGTAACCTGTCTCTGTTGTGCAATGGGATGACAGGGCCTCCAAGAGGGGCAAGGCACACACGGTCTGTCTGTCAGTCTGTCGAATGGGGCCAAGCCCTCAAACTCACTTGCAGGCGATGGGGGTCCGAAAGCCCAGGAGAATGTGTCTGGGGAGGAGGCGGGGCACCCTCCTGAGGTCCCCTCCAGAGTGCTCCCCCTGAGTCCTCCGGAGTGCTCCCCCTGAGTGCTCCTACTGAGCGCTCCTCTCTGTCCATCGCTGTCTCTGGTGGAGCGAGTGCAGCCAGCTGGCACCGCCAACCCAGCAGCAAGTCTCCATTCTGGGGGATCTGGGAGCCCCCAGAGGCTCCCCCACGCTGGGTGGCACGCTGACCCATTGCAGAGGCACTTGCTGACTGAGCCAGGCCAGCCACCCGCAGGTGTCTTCCGTGGGACCTTAGACCTGTCTGCCCAAACCCTGGAACGTGGCCCTGGGGGCGCCGCCTCCTGCCCCAAGGTCTCCAGCAGAACCGGATTCCGGAGGGTCTGCTGCACGCCATTGCCCCCTGCTGGCCAGTCCGCCCGCAGGTCCGGCTCTGGTCTGGTCTGCAAGTGACCGCCCAGGGGGAACAGCCTATCCCGTGAAGGGATGAGGCTGGGGTGGCTTGTAGGCCCCCTGTTGTTATTTCTACGAGGGTCTTCGCAGGGAAGGCCGTGCCCTGCACCCTCTGTGTGTGCACTGTCTCTGCCTTTCTCCTTCACCGGGACCGTTCCTGCAGTGTCCTGTTCCTGCAGCGTCCAGCGCTGTGAGACCTCCCAGGGCCTTGGCTTCTCCATCTGTAACCTGGAGCTCCAGGGGTTGGTGATGGACTGGGAGGCCTGGAGTGCTGCAGTCCATGGGGTTGGGAAGAGTAGATACAACTGAGCGACTGAACTGAATTGAACCTGGAGCTCTTGGGCCAGGAAGTTTTGAGCTCTTCTAGACGCTGAGATTCAGGGCAATCGAAGAAACTTCCCGGCCTCCAGGAAAAGATACACTAATGGGGTCTTTTCCATTTCTGGAGGCTGGGAACGGCAAAGACAGAAAGGCCGATCTGTGTGGATGGGTGGTGAAGCAGAGCACATGGGCAAGAGCCCCACGAAACCCACCCCTCAGGCAGCCCCATCCCCTGGGGGCCAGAACCTGCACTCAGCGGCCTGGACCCTGGATCCCCTGCTTTGTCTCAGCCCAGCCCCAATCCTTCTCTCTGCTGAGCCACCATCCACACATGCGGGGCATCAGCCACCACTGTCTCTCCATCCACGCTGGCCATTCGCCTGAGTCACCGAGCCGACCCCTCCCTGGAGCCAGAAAGTCCCACAGAGAAGCAGGGACCGCGCTTCACGAAAGGCATCCATCCCGGGACAGTGGCTATAGTCATGGGGTCAGGGACAGGAGAGCATTGGTGACAGGCCATGTGCTGAGCCACAGAGGCAGCCACGCCTCACCCCTGACGAATGTGGCCCTGAGATCAGGCAGCCCGTGGGCTCTCTGAGCAGGGCGGGCTGGGAGCCTTGGCTTTAAACCTTCCAGGCAGTTACTCTGGGCTAGCCAGAGGCCGGCTGAGGGCTGGAGCTGCCTGGGACCGAGGTGCTAAACTCCAGGTCCAGGGCTGTCTGCACCCCAGGCTGCCTCTGGCTCTGGGAGGACCCTCAGAGGTCAGCAGCATTCCTCAGCCTCCCCAGACAGCTGCAGACACCATGAGGTGTGCAGAGGCTCTGAAGGGGCTTGTGTGCAGTGAAAGCTGAGCGCCAAAGAATTGATGCTTTTGGACTATGGTGTTGGAGAAGACTCTTGAGAGTCCCTTGGACTGCAAGGAGATCCAACCAGTCCATCCTAAAGGAGATCAGTCCTGCATATTCACTGTTAGGACTGATGCTGTAGCTGAAACTCCAATCCTTTGGCCACCTGATGTAAAGAACTGACTCACTGGAAAAGACCCTGATGCTGAGAAAGATTGAAGGCAGGAGGAGAAGGGGACGACAGAGGATGAGATGGTTGGATGGCATCACCGACTCGATGGACATGAGTTTGAGTCAACTCTGGGAGTTGGTGATGGACAGGGAGGCCTGGAGTGCTTCAGTCCATGGGGTTGCAGAGTTGGACATGACTGAGTGACTGAACTGAGCATGTACACTTTTATTTACTTTTATTCTCTTATAGTTTCTTTGTATTGTTGCTCAAAGAGATGTTTGTCCAGGGGTAAGCACTGCAGCAAAGGGTCCCAGGTGCTGCCTCTGTCGTGAGGAATCCACAGGTGCTGTGTTAGCGGGAGACATGGTTCGGGAGGCGGTGATCTGCAGAGAGGAGGGCACAGACAGGGGGCTGCCGCCCCCCACCCAGGAGCCCTGCAGGGAGTGGGTCCTGGGACTCACGAGGTCTGCAGCCACACAGGGCGGCCTCAGCGGGGACCTTGGCTTCAGGGGACAGCGCCCCCACCAGGGCTCCAGCGAGGTGGGGGAAGCCACCCAGACACCCTTCTCTCCACCATCCTGGAAGCCAGCCCCAGCTGACCCAAGACCCTGGAAGCCTGGAGGATATTTTTACTATCTTCTTCTTTTTTCCCCACTGTTCTGGGTCTTAGTTGCTACATTCAGGCTTTCTCTGGTTGTGGCGATCAGGGGCTACTCTCTCCTGTGATGCACAGACTTCTCATCGCAGTAGCTGTCACTGTTGCAGAGCACAGGCGCTGTGGTGTTCTGGCTTCAGTGGTCACAGCGCCCAGGGCCTAGAGGACAAGGTAAAGAGTTGTGGCATACAGGCTTAGTTGCTTTGTGGCATGTGGAATCTTACCTGACCAGGGATCGAACCTGTGTCCCCTGCATTGGCAGGTGGATCCTTAACCCCTGGGCCCCCAGGGAAGTCCTGCTGTCTTCTTATTGCTTCTATCCTGTGATCACCCTTACATTGCATCGTCATCTTTTTGATGACTGATATGTGAGTTTTTATACCTAAATGCTGTCAACTCCGTGTATTAGTTTCCTGGGTGGGTGAGAACAGCAGAAATGGCCTGTCCCTGTCCTGAGACTAGAAATCTGAGGTCAAAGCGCTGGCAGGGCCTGCTCCCTCCTCTCCTCTTCCTGCTGCAGGCAGGTGGCTGGCAACCTTTGGCCGTCCATGGCCTGAAGATACATCGCCCTGACCTTCCATCTACACACAAGCTTCCCTGTGTGTCTGCCTCAGCACCCAATTTTCTTCTTTATAAGAACCCCGGGTGTGGGATTGGAGCCTGCCCTGTGACTTCACTTTAACTAGATTGCCCCTGTAAAGAGCCCATTTCCAAGCAAGGCCTTGTTGTGAGGTGCTGAGGATTACGATCTCAGTTTGTGGGGTGGATACAACCCAGGCCATAGCACTCTGCAATGTTTGTGTTGGTTGTGAGTTTTTTCACCAGTGGCTTCTTCCTCTTTTAATATTTGTGGTACTTTTTAGCGTAAAAATTCACATTTTCTATAGTTAAATCCGTTGTTTTTCCTTTCTGACTTCTGAGGCATGAAATGCTTTTCGCTCTGCTTTTAGAATGATTACTGTGTTTGCTGTTGTTAAGTCATTAAGTCCTGTGCAAGCCTGTGCCCCCGGCCTGCAGCACACTGGGCTCCCCTGTCCTCCACTCTCTCCCAGAGTTTGTTCAAACTCATGGTCATTGAATCAGTGATGTTGCCTAACCATCTCAACCTCTGCTGCCCTCTTCTCCTGCCTTCAGTCTTTCCCAGCATCAGGGTATTTTCCAATAAGCTGGCTCTTCTCTTCAGGTGGCCAAAGTATTGGAGCTTCAGCATCAGTCTTTGCAATGAGTATTCACGGTTTATTTCCAATAGGATTGATTGACTGGTTTGATTACTGTATATCTTATTGAAATTATTTCTCACTTTGTCATGTTTAAACATTTAATCCTTCTAGAAATGAATGTATGCATGGTACAGAAGTAGCTCTTGAGTTAAACATAATCACACACTTCTTCACGATCAATGTTAGTTCTTGCCACCCTGAGGAAGGAAGCGGCTCCTAACTGCCTCTTAATTAGCAAGGAGATGGCCCCTCCAGGGACCCAGTAAATCTCACTATTATCTCAAGTCTGGTATTTTTTTCCTGCTTCTCTTTCAGGCTTCACAGCTGAGAAAGTGCCCACAGACCCCTTCCTCTGCAGGCGGCTCCCTTGGCAACGCAGTGGAAGCCTGAGAAATGAGCAGTCCAGAAAGCAGCGGATTTGATGGTCAGCCAAGGGCTGTTAGTGTCCTCGGCCTCCATCTGGGAGAGGAGAAAGGAGACTGCCAATTTTCAAAAGTGTGCACACACACTCATGTGCACACACATGTTACAGTCATAGATGAAACAGCAAATTTAAAAAGTGTAACTTTGAAATCCATCTGCACGCTGTTATTGTTTTGAAATGGACAATGGATAGAAGGACATGTCCATCTCCTTCCTTGCCCAAGGTTTTGCCTCTTTTCTTCATCTTTTTGCATTATATGGAATTTTGTGGGCAATGTTGATTGACAGCACAGGTCTTCAATACCGTATCTGCCAAGAACCTACAAGTCCTTTCATAGGTCTGTGGCACACTCCTGGGGAAGCAAACCCTGACCTGAGCACGTGTCAACTGTTCACACTTCTCAGGTGCACACCTGGGTGAGCACATCTGCCTGCTGAGTTTCCCATGTGCTTGATTTCAGGGTGTGCCACCCCCCCAGGGGTGGCCCCTTGAAGAACCAGGAGAGCTTCTCCCAAGGATCTCAGCTGAGGGCCTCTGCACCCTCAGCTCATCACATGTTCGGGCTCTCCTACTAGAGAGAGGAGCCTTGGCAGTCAGTGGCAAAAATTGCATTGGATTTTAGAATAAGGCTACTTGTTACCAAGCACTAACTCTTAAACTGAGCTTTTGTCTCTCTCCAGCTAATCCCATCCCGAGAGCTGTGGCTTGCCTCTGGAGCTATTTCTGGCAGTATCTTTAGCTTTCTTAATGTCTTTACATTCTGGTGAGCAGCACGCTTCTTCTGGTATGTCTCCGTCACTGGTTCACACTACAAATCCACCTGGTTCACACTACAAATCCACATGATTTACACCCAAATCCACCTGATTCAGACTGCAAAGCCACCTGGTTCACACTACAAATCCACCTAAAATGTACGATTTTTGCTTGCTTGCCGAATTCCATAGTTGCTCATCTCCAACTACCTCCTGCTCCCTTCGACCTAGCAGGTCTGATGCTGGAAACAGATGCCCCCACCCCCCACAAGCAGTGTAGCTGGTTATGTGGATCTGCCTTACCCCACAGGGATGCAAGTTCTGGAGCTATGCCCCCACACTCAACTTTTCCAGAAAATGAGGAGAAATAACCCACAACATTTGGAAACCTCAAGACCATTTTGGAGGTTTGGGGACACATTTTGAGGTCTTTCTAGAGCTTTTTTAAAAAACTTACTACACTTCATATACATTACCTTATTTGATATTCTTTTTAAAAAACATTCTATTTCTTGGTTGTTCTGGGTCTCCGCCGCCATGCGCAGGCTTTCCGTAGCTGCGACGAGTGCGGCTCTCTTGTCAAGAAGCGCGGGCTCCAGAGGCGGGGCGCCGTCATTGTGGCGCACAGGCCTAGCTGCCCCACGGCACGCGGGGTCTTCCCAGACCAGACGTCGAACCAAGGCCCCTGCACTTGCGGGCAGATTCTTATCCACTGCACCAGCAGGGAAGTCCTTATTTGATATCCTTGATAGTCGTCCGACCTGGCAGCACCACCATGCCCGTGGCACAGGTGAGGAAGCTGCAGCACCCGGAGGCAGAGTATTAGCAACATCTGATTGCTGGCCAGCAGGGGGACTGACCATGGCTTCTGTTCACAGGCCAGAGCTGGTCACGGGCTTCTGCTAAGGATGAAGAGAGCAGGAGTGACTGTGGTTGGCAGAATGCACAAATCTCATGTGACAGGGAGATGAAGTTTTACACGTACGTGGACAGTTACATGATGGACATTGGTGTGAGGGCACCAAGATCCAGACACACAACCCCTATCCAGGCTCCTGCTCCCAGTGAACTGAGCCAAACGTCGACTCCGATCCCTGCTGTGTAGATCAGTTCTGCTTGGTTTTGTATCTTATTTAATGGACTGCACAGCTGTCCTCATGAGAGGAGAATTCAAGACTATGCCTGTATGTGCGTGTTCAGTCATGTCCGACTCTTTGCGAGCCCCTGGACTGTAGCCTGTCAGGCTCCTCTGTCCGTGGGGTCCTCCAGGCAAGAATACTGGAGTGGGTTGCTATTTCCTTCTCCAGGGGATCTTCCCCACGCAGGAATCAAACCAGCGTCTCTTGAGTCTCCTGCATTGGCAGGCGGATTCTTTACCACTAGCACCACCAGAGACTGACTGCGCCTGTGCGGTCCACCCACGCTGGCGCTCGTGCAAAAGGGAGGAAGGGAGCAGCCGGCCTGCGGAGCTCATCGGGGCAGAGGCGCCTCACAGGCCCAAGGGTCCCAGCCACTGAGGGCCCGGGCATGGGGTCTTTCCAGGGCCCACAGAGGCCCTTCCCCGTGGCTTAGACTCTGGAGCTCCCAGGCAGGAAGGCGCCTGTCCTGGGAGGCAGGGCTTTTGAAATCGGGGCAAAATGACTTTGGCTGCAGGCCCGGAACCTCGGCCACGTGGTGTGCAGGCAGACAGGATGCGGGGAGCAGGGGGCGGGGGGCTGGGGTGGGGCTGGGCTCCGATGCGTGTGAGGGGTCATCGCGGCCGGAGGAGTGGGCAGCCCTCGGCCCCTCAGGCCCAGAGCAGGCGGCCCTTGGAGGAGCCCTGGGCTCCGGGGCGGGGGCGGGCTGCGGGAGGTGTCGGGGGCTGGGCCCCTCCCCCAGCCGCCCCAGGTTTCCGGCCCCATTGTTTTTGCAGCAGGACAAGCAGGCTGTCTTCGGCCTCTCTGGGAGGGCGGCCGGGGAGGACTGGCCAGGGCAGCAGGACTCTCCTGCATTCAGATGAGCCCAGGGCGGCTCGGCCAAGTCCCGTGTGAGTCTCAGCCCCAAGTGTGACTCCAGGCTGGGTTTTTGGCGCTGGGGGCGGAGCGCCGGGGTGCGGTGGGTGGCACACGACGGAGCCCCGGTGCTCCGTGTGCCCTCTCCCCCTTAAATTAATTAAGGTTTTGGAGGAGATTATAGGTTTACAAAGTTCAGAACCCAGAGGATAAGCGTGTGTGCTTTCGAGGCCTGCTCCTCTGCGCCCCCTGCTGGCCCGTGATCGGCTCTGCAGTTTGTCCTGACATGTGCCCGCGGCCCGGGCCCCACTGGTTCTCGGGGCGGAGTTGGAGGGGAGCATCCACCGGCCACGACCGGCGTGTGGTCCACAGACATTACAGCCGAGTCAGAGGGCCCCCCACTTGTCCCTGTGTAACTGTAGGGCCCTTTCAGCATCCCAGGAGCCCAGGTATGGAGGGGGTCTGTGTGCCTATTTTGAGGGGTGTCGGGGGAGGTCTCTGCACCCGAGTCAAGTGAGCTTCTCAGCTGACCCAGGATTGGGGTCACAGGCTCCTGCCCCTCCAGCAATGTCTGAGAGGGGTCCAGACCTCTCAGCACCCTGAGGTGGGCTGGAGGTGGGGGCGGAGGGTCTCTTGAGACGCAGAAACACCTCTGGCCCTGGGTGTATCCATTGTGTTTTGCAAAAACACAACCTGCACCTCAGAGGCGTGTCCTACAGCACAGGAGATCTAGTGTCGGGCGCTGTGCCCACACGTCCAGCTGGAAGGGGAGGGGCGGGCAGCGCTGAGGTTTACCCTGGACTCCGGGAAGAGGAACCAGTCCTGGGGGCTCCTGTGGCTCAAGGTCTGGGACACTTAGGGTCAGGGTCAAGGAGGGCCAGAAGGGCTCTGGTGGGGAAGATTTTTAACTCTTGCTTTACCCATCTTCTGACTGTTTCGCAGTTTGTGCTGAGCAATATTACTTTGTGATGAACCTGTGGCCTTTGTGTGACTTCTACACAGATCTTCTGCAGCCAGTTTGATGAGGTTTGACAACTGAACAGCCCGTGTAGCCACCACTCCAGAGCACTTAGGGTGCTTCTGTCATTCTGGGAAAGCCTCCCAGCGCCCTTCCAGCCAGTGCGCCCCACCCAGGGCAGCCGCTGTCTGATTGACCAGCGGAGCCTACAGTCCACGGGGTGGGAGAGAGCTGGACCCCACTGAGCGACTGAGCGCGCGCACATGTGTGGCTGACACCGCCGGTCGGGACAGGAAGAACCACGAGCTCCGGCCCTGTCTGCGGTGACCTGGGCCTCCGCGGCCCACCTGGCCTGTGGGCGGCGTCTCCCTGTCTGCCGCCCCCGCCGGGGCCTCACCGAGTGCCGTGTGCACTCTGAGCTCCCCTGGGCCCTCATACCTGCGGCTGCCCTTCGGCTTCCTCCGCTGCGCCTGCTGGGCTCTCTGCTGACTGGCCTGGACCAGCTCACCTGCTGGGCTCCCCACCCTCCTCCTTCCTCGCTGCTCTGGAGTCAGACCTGGAAAGACCACTTCCACCAGCCTCTTGGCCCTGACCTACAGTCACCCAGAGGGAGATGGAGCATGTGAGGAGAGTGGCCGGATTCTCCAGGCGAGGATCCTGGAGTGGGCAGCCTTTCCCTTCTCCAGGGGATCTTCCAGACCCAGGGGTGGAATCCGGGCCTCCTGCATTGCAGGCAGACTCTGTACTGTGGCACCAGGGAAGCCCTTTGAAAAAAAGTTAATCGTGGCCAAATAACAAAATGCAGCATCTTAACCACTTTTAAGTGCCCAGGTCAGTGGCATTAAGCGTATTCACATTGTTGTGCAGTCACGACCACCATCCAACCCGATTAACACTTCACTTTGTAAAGCAGTCACTTCGTCCCCATTAAACACCAGCTCCCACTCAGCTCCCCCAGCCCTGGCCCCCACCGTCCAACTTTCTGTCACTATGAATCTCCGTGCTCCTGGGGCCTCATGTAAGTGAAATCATGCCCTGCTTGTCCTTCCATGACCGACTTGTTGCACTGCACGTAGTGTCTTCAAGTTTCCTCCATGTGGCATATTGGGTCTTCCTTCCTGTTTAAACCTGAATAGTATTCCGGGAAATTGATTATTTTCCAGATGTTCTTACTTGGCAAAATAAAAGGTTAGCCACCCGATGTCAGCTGCCCAAATGCCTATGAAACAGCTCTTCCAGTTACCAGTGGGCCTCAGGGGGAAACATAGACCCCCCGTGTGCGCAGCTTCTCAGGGGTCAGGCAGCCACCATGGGCGAGTCACGCTTCCTCACGCTTCCTAGAGACCACCTCACGTCTGTGCCCCCCAGCACTCGCCCCGCACACTCCCCCACGCCCTGCCCTGCCCACGCACACGCCACCACACATCCCAGCCCCCAGGCGCCCCCATTCATCCCACACACACACATATGCCCTGCCCATACCCCCCACCTACACTCTTACTTCTCTCTCCATCGGGAGGCTTTCTCTGCTTTCCCTGACTCAACTCCCCCCAGTCCTGCCAGGCCTTGTTCCCCCTGAAGTCCCCAAGGGCCCCAGGCTCCTCTCCTGACCTTCTCCTCCCTCATCATGGCAGCCCCCAGCTTTCGGTTTCTGCCCCCCTCACTGGACTGAGAACACCTCCAGGAAGGACACTGCGCCCCACCTCCCAGGTCTCACTTCTTCCCTGTGATGAGCCCCGGGGTGGGGGATGCACCTGCCGGCCCGGCCCTGCCCCAGACCCGGGATCTGACTCTCCAGAGGGGTCAAGAGGCCCCCACGAGAGGCCTTCACAGGAGAACAGCTGTGCGCTCTGCGCGCCTCGGCCCACTCCCAGAAACACCTGATTGCATTTCCGGGTGGCTGGGTGGATCCTGGTTCAAGCCTGGAGCTGTATGAAGGCTCCCTCCGACGTCACCTCTCTCTGCTACAGTTGTGCCCTCCTCCCCCAGTTCACATGTTGACTCCTAACCATAAAGATGATGATATATGGGGGGCGGGGGGGTCTTCAGGAGGTGGCCAAGTCATAGGGTGGAGCGCTCAGAGTGGGATCAGCGCCCTCATAAAAAGACCCCAGAGCCCCCTCACTGCCTCTGCCACGTGAGGACGCAGAAAACAGCCCTCACTGGACCAGGCTGGCACCCTGACCACAGACCTCCAGGCCCCTGGCAATGCGTGGATGTTGTTATAAGCCACCCAGCCTGTGGCATCGTGTTCCCAGCCTGAATAAGGCAACATGTAAAATCATACATTGCCCATCCCAAGGGGAGTATCACAGGAAGCCATCCTGAATTCTCGGTTCCCACTGGGGGCCGGCATCAGGTGCCACTGTGAGTAACTCCCAAGGTGGCAGAAGCAGGGTGGGGAGGGGAGAGGCAGTGGGGCCCTGAACAGGAGCCCTTAGGACCCGGCCAGAGGGAGCAGCGGCCTGGAGCTGGAGGGAAGCGGGTCACGCGGCCGTGGTCCGAGGCCACACACCTGACGAGTTAAAGTTTTCCCCCAGCGCACACACAGCACTGGCTCCCAAATCCCTCGAGGACAGCTGAGTCATCCTTACACAACAGAAAGAGCCTCCATCGGGTCACCTGTCCACCTGGCTTGAGCCAGACCCTCCCTCTAAGCTGTCCCCAGCCTGCCCCTCACCCACAACGCGGGCTGAGCAAGCCCTCACCGTACTACCTGCACCCCCACCCCCGGCCACTGCAGGCTGAGCCCATCGACACTCACCCCTCTCGGATGCAGGCCCTGCTCAGGCTTTTGGGGAAAACAGCTGGCTGAGACCCTGTCTCCACCTCAGGGGTCTTGCTCTTGTGAAGAGAGACAAATAAGCATGTGGAAAAGTACATCAGGGTGTGATCTGCGCTAGCATTAAAAAAAAGCTAAGATCGTGGCATCTGGTCCCATCACTTCATGGCAAAGAGATGGGAAAAAAGTGGAAACAACGACAGATTTTACTTTCTTGTGCTTCAAAATCATTGCAGACAATGACTACAGCCATGAAATTAAAAGTCGCTTGCTCCTTGGAAGGAAAGCTATGGCAAACCTAGAAAGCGTTAAAGAAGCAGAGACATTACTTTGCCAACAAACGTCTGTCTAGTCAAAGCTATGGTTTTTCCAGTGGTCGTGTATGGATGTGAGAGCCGGACCATAAAGAAGGCTGAGACTGAAAGCTGCGTAGTGTATATGACTCTTTGTGACCCCCCTGGGCTGTAGCCCACCAGGCTCCTCTGTCCATGGGATTCTCCAGGCCAGAATACTGGAGTGGGTAGCAGTTCCCTTCTCCAGGATATCTTCCCAACCCAGGGATCAAACCCAGGTCTCCTGCATTGCAAGTGGATTCTTTATTGTCTGAGCCACCAGGGAAGCCCCAAGAAGGCTGGGCACCAAAGAACTGATGTTTTCAAACTGCAGTGCTGGAGAAAACTCTTGAGAATACCCTGGACTGCAAGGAGATAGAACCAGTCCATCCTAAAGGAAATCAACCCTGAATATTCATTGGAAGAACTAATGGTGAATCTGAAGCTCCAATACTTTGGGCCACCTGATGCCAAGAGCCGACTCATTGGAAAAGACTCTGATGTTGGGAAATATTGAAGTTAGGAGAAGGGGACGACTGAGAATGAGATGGCTGGATGGCATCGTCGACTCAATGGACATGAATTTGAGCAAACTCCAGGATATAGGAGCCTGGTGTGCTGCAGTCCACGGCGTTGCAAAGAGTCAGATATGGCTGAGTGACTGAACAACAACTTTGCTATGAATGTAGGAAGGGAGGGGGGATGGGGCCGCAGGAGACCTTCCCCGAGGGTCCTCACGTTCAGCCGTGTATTCCACAAATTTTATTGAGCACCTGTTAAACACAAAGGCCTTCCCAAGTAGCTCAGTGGTAAAGAATCTGCCTGCCAATGCAGGAGACTCAGTATTCTTACCCTTAAAATCCCACAGACAGAGCAGCCTGGTGGACTGCAGTCCATGAGGTGGCCAAGAGTCGGGCAGGACTTAGCAACTGAACAAGAGCACAGAGCACCAGGCCCTGGGCACTGGGGACCCCTGCAGACCGCGCAGCGGGAGAGACAGGCGGCCAGACGACCGCTGAGCCTGTAATAAACCCGTGGCTGAGAGGGTGCAGAAGCACCCTGAAGCTCTCTGTGGCCACGTGGTGGGGGGCGTCTGTCTTGGTGTGTATGTGGTTGGGGAAAACTTCCCTTAGGATGTGACCTTGAAGTCGGGGCCTCCCAAGGTACAGAGGGTCTGCCCAGAAAGACAGGACTGCAAAGTGGGAAGTTCCCGGGCCAGTGAGTGAAGTTACTGCCTCTGGGGCCACTGTCCTGGGGTCAAGTCAGCCCTGCCTAGACCCACCGCCGCGGGCCCTTCTCACAGCCTGTGACTCCCGGGAGGGTCCTCCCTACCCCTTGGAGTGCCTTCCCGCCAGCCCCGCGCCCCTCCCTTCTGGGATTCTGGCCTTGGCCGGGGCTCCGGGACTGGCGGGGACCAGCCCCACCTCTCCGCCGCCCAGGCTGAGTCAGCGCCAGCGCCGTCCCCTGCCCGACCTGGACTCAGAGGTCCCTCTGGACAGTCAGGCTTGCGCTCATCCGTGCATGGTGAGTCCCTGGGAGGCAGGCAGGGGGGCTGACCCCGCTCGCGCTCTGGGGCTCCAGGCTCTGGGCCCGCGGTGGGGACGCGAGCGGGGATTGCGCTGGGGCCGGCAGAGGCTGCCGGCCTGGCTGGGGGGCCGCAGGACCGCGGTGAGGGGCCGGGCGCCGGGGGATCGCGCGGGAGGGACGCAGGAGGGGAAAAGGCGCTTCCAGCCGCACCGTGGGCGCTGGGCATCATCAGTCCCGCTTCCAGGAGAGAGAACAGAGGCTGGAGGGGAGAGGGTCCTTCCACCTCCTAAGGCCCTCTCCCCGTTTTCAGGACTGGGGATGGTGCTCTCTGATTGGCCAGAGCTGGGGGCCGGGCGCGAGGACCCCTCGTGATTGGACAGCTCCAGCCCACCTGCCGCGGTCCTTCCCGCTGGGAGGAGCCGGGACCCCAGACCCTAGCGAGGGGGTGGGGGTAGCCCCCTTCCTGGTCTGGGGATTGCATTACCCAAGCTGCTCACAGCCCGTGCCCTCCAGGGGTCTGTCAGGACCCTCACCTGCCAGCTGCCTGGGGGAGGCAGGCACCCCCGTCGGGTACCCCAGTTCTCCCGCACCCTCAATTTTCCAGAAATCGGGCCACTTTCTTAAGCTCTGGATCTTAGTTTCTTGGGCTAAAATTGAGGGGGGGGGGTATAATAACAGCCCTCACCTCAGCGGCTGAGGCCAGTTCTGAAAATCAGGGGCCTGTGCCTGACGCTGGCCGCAGACCCTCCGGGAATCCCCCCTCTGTGAACCTTCCCGATGGCGCTGGGAGATGCCCCTGTCCTTTTAGGAGACAAGGAAATCTTGAACCCAGGGCAGCTATGCGGTGGCCCATCCCCCGGCCCAGGACCATGGGAAGGGCCACGGATGGAGCATGACCCTGCAGGCTGAGGGGTCATGAGTATGCGGACCACCAGGTGCCCAGCTGGAATGACTGCAGGCGCAGAAGTGGCGCTGGGCCAGCAAAGGGCAGCTGGGGATCGACGCCTGTGGCTGACTGCCCAGCTCAAGGGCCTTCCGACCGCAGCTCAGAACAGGGGCCTTGAGCAGGGCCTGGCCACTGGGCAGGGTGCCTGGGGAGCCCGAGGGGCCCTCTGCTGCAGGCACAGCCTCGCAGCATCCCTGAACCCTCCAGAGGAGGCCCTCCAAGGGGCTGTGGGTCTCCTCCCTCCTCCCCCCGACCTGACCTTCCCTGTGCCAAAGCTCAAAGCGGGCAGTCCCCACCCACGGCTCCTGCCCGCCAGCTCCACAATGGCTTTCCTGACCCTCCCTCCCTGCTTCCAGAGGGACCTTCTCTGTCCTCTTAGTTTTCCACAAGTAATATACACCCAATACTTTAAAAAAAAAACATTCTGGTAATAAAAAGATGATTATGACTATCAAAAGACTTCCAAACCCCAAAACCCTGCCTGGTGACTCTTAATATTTCTGTGTGAGTCCTTCCAGGCTTTACTCTGCCAACATGTGTGCAAATACATGCACCGCACACGCAGCACATACACCGCACATGCACTACACACAAACACCTCCATATACACACGGTTCTCACCCATTTGACAGCACCTTGTGCCGAGCTTTTAATCTTGATGACGCCCGGCTTATTTTGTCTTTTTCACGCCTCTGGTGTTGAATCTGAAAAGCGCCGCACACCGGGTGTTCTCCTGTGTTGTCCCTGGAAGTTTCGTGCGTCTGCATTTCACACTCACATCTGTGGTGCGCTGCCAGTTACTTTTTGTGAAGACTGTTGATGTGTATCTGCGCTCACCTTTTGCGTGTGGGTGTCTAGCAGTTCCAGCAACATTTGTAGAGGAGACTTCCTTTGCTCCTCTGTCAAACAACCGGAAGGTGAAAAGAAGGTGTGCAGGAACTTGGAGGAGGCAAAGATTTCTTAAACAGAATACAAAGCCCATTCAGCATAGAGGGAGACTTTGGTGCAGGGTACCATGTTCAGTTTAAGAACTTGGGTTCATCCCCGGCCTGTGGCTGGAAGCCTTTGAGGAGCTGCTTCCTCATCAGCAAATGAGAAGACGGAAGCTGATGTGACTTGACTGAGGTCACAGGGTTGGTTAGTTGCAGAGATGCACTCAGCTGACCCGGGAGGACACTGCACACAGCGCTGGATGTCGGGTGGGGGATCCGGGGGTCGGGGGGGGTCCAGGGTCTGTGACAGCACGCCACTTACCCCTGTGGCCCCTCCTTCTGTCTCCCAGGTGGACCCCTCCCCACAGTAGCTGGCTGTCCTGGGTGCCCAGAGCTGGGCCCAGGGGTTCGGGTGGAACAGGTGGGCTGCCCCCTTGGGCCAGCGAGCCCTGTGGGATGCTGTGTCCCTTGCCCAGGTGCTCCCGCCCAGCCCACTGACATGAAGATCGCAGTGATCGGACAGAGCCTGTTCGGCCAGGAGGTCTACTGCCGCCTGCGGGAGGAGGGCCATGAAGTGGTGGGCGTGTTCACTGTGCCCGACAAGGATGGGAAGGCGGACCCCCTCGGTGAGTGGGTCCTGGTGGGCGGTGGTGGCAGCGGGGCCTGCGGGTCTTGTGTGGGCTTCCCTGGCCTGAAATGACCACACATGGTCCTCCCTGGGTCCTGCTCAGGGCCCACTGACCGCCGGGCTTTTCTGGAACAAAGCAGATCACAGGGACAGGTGGTGGAGAAGGCCAGCCTGCACCCAGGACCCCACAGCCTGAGCACCCCAGCTCCCCTCTCCCCTCACCCAGGCTCTGAAGGGGCTGCCGGGCCACAGTCAGGTTCACCACAGTCAGGTTCTTGGACATGAGCATGCCCTGCGCCCCGTCTCTGGTGGGGGCACCTGTTGAGCAGAGGCCCCCGACCCACCCGCAGCCCCAGAGTTTCTGCCCCCAGGATAGGATGGGGCCTGGGAGTCTGCACCTCTGACAAGCTCCCAGGGATGCACCCCTTCTCCAGGAGGAACACTGTGTGAGAATCACTGCGGAGCTGGGGCTTTAGCTCAAGGGCCAGGCTTTCAGGCCAGCCCCGGGTCCTCCTCAGGCCTGAATGTTTCAGAATGTGGGGCCCGATTCTGTAGGAAGAGGGGGCTCCCACGGTGGAGCGCTGCAGGCCAGGGCACCACCACTCTGCACCTGGCCCAGTGCAGCCTGTGACAGTGACCCCTGCCCGGGGCTGCTCCTCGACCTGGCCTCAGAGGGTCAAGGTCTAGTCCGCTCATGCTGACCTGCCTCCCTGCACACAGGGTAAGGCCGAGGGGTCACTAGGGCCACGCGGCAGCCGTGTGTGACGGAGCTGTCACACCTGTCCCCAGACCTGCTGGGGAGTGCTGACAGGTGCAGGCCGAGGAGAAGGCCCAGAGCATCGTGCCTGCAGGGGGCAGGGGTGCAGCCGGGCAGACGCGGCGGCGGGGGGGGGGGGTGTGTGCTGCATACTCATACTCAAACCTGGAGACATGGGGACCACGCATCAGAGCCGGGAGGGCAGGGAGACCCACTCCTGGGGCCTGTAGGTAAGGAGGTCAGGGGCCACGCAGGCATCTGGGAGACAGAGGTGCTCGGAGGTCCTGGCGGTCAGCAGGGTCAGTCCCGGCAAAGGCATCCCCGAGGCTGGCCCTGGCTGGGGCCATCGCTCCGTGCTGCCCTGCAGAGCCTGGCTAGGCGGCAGGGCTGTTGGGAGGGACAGACCTAGAGAGGGGTGCAGGAGCCCCCCCACCCCACAAGCAGGCAGGGGCTCAGGGGCTGGGGGTGGACTCTCACCCGCTGTCCGCAGGTCTGAAGGCTGAGCAGGATGGCGTGCCGGTGTTCAAGTTCCCCCGCTGGCGGGCCAAGGGGCGGGCCCTGCCCGACGTGGTGGCGCAGTACCGGGCCCTGGGAGCTGAGCTGAACGTGCTACCCTTCTGTAGCCAGTTCATCCCCATGGAGGTCATCAGTGCCCCCCGGCATGGCTCCATCATCTACCACCCGAGCCTGCTGCCGCGCCACCGGGGTGCCTCCGCCATCAACTGGTGAGACAGGCTGACCGCCCAGGGGTCCGCGGCTGCACTCCAGGGCCCCCGAGGGGTCAGCGCTGCCAGACACCGCCCACCCCGTCCCTCCCCACCTGGAGAGAGAGAAAGACGGACTAGAGACACCGGAGCAGACAGCTCTAGATGGGAGGGCAAGAGTCTGCAGGGTGGAGCCATTGGAGGCGCCATCAGGGAGGCAGGCATCTGAGCTGGAAGAGAGGGCAGGCTTGTAGCCAGACCAGTTGGGACGCAGCCCCCTGACCTCAAGGCACATCTCCTCGCTTCACCGGGCCTCAGTCTCCCCATCTGTAGAAGGGGCGTGTGAGGCTGTTACATGGCAAGGAGGATTAAGTTACAAGGGCATTAGGACTTCTATAGTACGGTACCTGGCACGCGGTTGCATCAGTAAACACCGTTTTCCCTCTTTCATCCTCCCCTGGGGAGGCCTCCGCCCAGGCCCCCTTTTCCGCGGTCCTTCCTTCTGGACTCAGGTGTCACTCTTCCATCCCTAGGACCCTCATCCATGGGGACAAGAAAGGGGGGTTTACCATCTTCTGGGCAGATGACGGTCTGGACACCGGGGACCTTCTGCTTCAGAAGGAGTGTGAGGTCCTCCCGGATGACACCGTCAGCTCCCTGTACAACCGCTTTCTCTTCCCTGAAGGCGTCAAAGGCATGGTAAGGCAGGGCCACGCACTCACCCCAGGGCTCCTGGTGCCAGCTACTGCCCTGAGCTGGCTGGGGTCTGCAGGTGGGAGGGACTCTCGTTTCAAGGCTTCACAGAGGCGGGGTTAGAACATGTAATGGATGCTCTCAAACTGAGGTGCTGGAGAAGATGCTTGAGAGTCCCTTGGACTGCAAGGAGATCCAGCCAGTCCATCCTAAAGGAGATCAGTCCTGAATATTCATTGGAAAGACTGATGCTGAAGCTTCAGTCCTTTGGCCACCTGATGCCAAGAGCTGACGCATTGGAAAAGACCCTGATGCTGGGAAAGATTGAGGGCAGGAGGAGAAGGGGACAACAGAGGATGAGATGGTTGGATGGCATCACTGACTCAATGGACATGAATCAGAGAAAACTCTAGGAGATAGTGAAGGACAGGGAGGCCTGTTGTGCTGCAGTCCATGGGGTTGCAAAGAGTCAGACACAGCTGAGTGACTGAACAATGACACTGTTCTGTTAGATAGGGCTCACTTACAGCTGTTAGAACAACTCAACAAACCTTGGCCAAAAAGGCACATTTTGGACTCCTCTCCGAGAGGAGACTCCAGACAGGGACCTCTCCAAGCCTGGCAGGACCCAGAGGCTTGGGCCTTTTCCTTCACCCTGACTCTACTTGCCTGTTGGATTAGCTTCCTCCTCACCTTGGCCATCCTTTGTCAGGAGGAGGAGTTGTCCCTGGTGGCTCAAGGGCCACGCCTCCTGATTCCAGGGGACAAGAAACCCTCCTTCCCCAAGAATTCATGAATGGAAAGTCCGAGGAGGCTGTCAGGAGCTGGAGGCGGAGGGCAGACCCAAGGGGTTGATGTCTGAGCTGTTGTGCAGCCCCAAAGAGCAGGGCGTCCAGCAGGGGAGGTGGCGGGACAGGGCCCAGATGGAGGCGTCTCCATAGCTCAGCAGGGGCCGCCCCCTGGGCCTCCTCCTGGGCCCCGCTTTCAGCCATGGATCCACCTGCTCCCAAAGCAGATCCCGTGGTGCCTATCCTGAGCCGGGCGTGGTGCTGGGTGGGTCTATGCAATCCCACAGTTCAGACCGTGAGCCCAGGGCCGAGGGGAGGGTCCTGATGCCTCGAACACCCCCACCCCCCACCTCCCAGGTTCAGGCTGTGAAGCTGATCTCCGAGGGCAAAGCCCCCAGACTCCCTCAGCCCGAGGAGGGCGCCACCTATGAGGGGATTCAGCGGAAGGAGACTGCCAGGGTGAGTGCCAACAGACCGGGCATCTGAACTCTCCCTGGTTCCTCTCTAGGAGGGCTGGGGCCCCAGGGAGATGGGCTGGCGGGGGGGTTTTGGGCTCCTGGGGGCTGCCCCGGTCGGGGAGCCCAGGGGGGCACAGGGCTGGGCCCCTGACCGGGGTTAAGGGACCTGGTGAGCCCTGTGTGTCGGGCCCTGGTGACCCAACAGAGCGTCATCTTCCCACAAACCATGCTGCACTTCACATCCCATCAAAGACCAAGGGTCCACGCGCACCCAGAGCCGGGGCCCCAGGTGGAGGCCGGCCCAGCTCTGGGACTCAGAGGAAGCCGGGCTCCTTGGCCCATCCCCAGGGCTCCACCCAGGGTCAGGAGTGTCCATGGGGAGGAGGGGAGGCTGGGGGTGGGGCCCCAGGGTTCAGGGTGCAGGGAGGGACCACTGAGCACACACACCCTTCCCCGCAGATCGACTGGGACCAGCCTGCAGAGGCCATTCATAACTGGATCCGTGGGAATGACAAGGTGCCGGGTGCCTGGACAGAGGCCTGTGGGCAGGTGTGTCCCTGTGGCCAGGACGGCCATGCTCCTGGGCCCCCTGCTGCTAAAACTGCGGGAAGGTGTGAGCTACATGGTCACCAGGCACTCGAAGACCCAAGCCCCAGCCCCCTGGGTCCTGGAGGGGTGGGGTCCACACACACAAGGCCTCTGGGCCGGGCAGCAGCTCTGGGGTCAGAATTTCACCCCCTGGTGATTAAAAGTTCCGAAACAACAGAAGTGAAAACAGTGAAGTACCTGTGTGCTGAGCACTCACAGAAAAGATGGTTCAGAGCCGAGAGGCCCCAGACCATGCACGGTCTGCTGACATGAGGCAGGTTACACGGTGAGGAGGCAGTGACTGGCTGTCACAAGAGTTTTCTTAAATGATAGGGATTTGGCTAAAGGTCACTTCATTTCAATTTCGAGGAACAGTTTAAACTTTGCTTATGATTTCCAGAGACACAAGCAGGGAGTGATTGAGGTCAACTTGGTTTTGCTTGTCTTGCAAAAGAAGCTAAATCAAGCTCTGCTGTGTGACTGAGCTGTCTCGTCTGCTCCGTGCTTTCCAAGGCCAGTCTCCGTTTAGACAACATATTAAAAAGCAGAGACCTTACTTTGCCCACAAAGGTCTGTTTAGTCAAACCTATGGCTTTTCTAGTAGTCGTGTGTGGATGTGAGAGTTGGACTATAAAGAAAGCTGAGCACCGAAGAATTGATGCTGTTGAACTGTGGTGTTGGAGAAGACTCTTGAGAGTCCCTTGGACTGCAAGGAGATCCAACCAGTCCATCCTAAAGGAGATCAGTCCTGAATATTCATTGGAAGGACCGATGCTGAAGCTGAAACTCCAATCCTTTGGCCACCTGATGCAAAGAGCTGACTCATTGGAAAAGACCTTGATGCTGGGAAAGATTGAAGGTGGGAGGAGAAGGGAACAACAGAGGATGAGATGGTTGGATGGCATTACTGACTCGATGGACTTGAGTTTGAGCAAGCTCCAGGACTTGGTGATGGACAGGGGAGCTTGGCGTGCTGCAGTCCATGGGGTTGCAAAGAGTTGGACACGACTGAGTGACTGAACTGAACTGAACTGAACTGAGTGGCCCTTAGAGACCCCAGTCCAACCCTGACTCACCCTCGCCCTGGGGGCAGGGGGGCTTCAGCCAGGCTCTTTCAAGGACAGCCCTGTCCTCCACGAAGCCCCTGACCGTCTGAACCCCTGCTCATGGGCGAGCTTCCCAGACCATCTGGGGTCTCTGGCCTTGCCACCACCAGCCCCCTTTGCACCGAGGCCAGGGCGTGGCGCGGCCCCAGGCAGGCGCTCCCTCAGTACCGGCTGAGCACACTCTCTGCAGGTGTCTGACCCGGGGGTCGGAGGTCACAGTCCCTTTGGAGGTGGGAGGGGCCCCCTCTGGGGCGTCCCACCTGCCCAAGTCTCATCTGTGCTCCGGGCACTGATAACTGGGCTGTCACAGCCCGTCACCCCCCGCCAGATCAGCCCCTCCTGGTGGGCCACGGGGGCCCACCTCTCATCTCCACCTTCCGGTTTCCGGTCCCCAACAGAAGCTGACGTTTTTCAACTCGACCCTGAGCACCGCGGGCCTGGAGCCTGAGGGAGAGGACCTGCCCATCCTGGGCGCCCACCGGCCGGGGGTGGTCACCAAAGCGGGCCTCATCCTCTTCGGGAACGACGGCCGGATGGTAAGGGTGCTGCTGGACTCCTGGTCTGTCCTGTGGGCTCAGGCCCTGCAGGGAGACCCCCAGCCATTCTGGAGAAAACCGGGAAAGGAGACCACAGAATCCAGGAGGGAAGACCCTCACCTGCTGGGTCAGCCACTTTTGCATCCCAGGAAGGTCCGCCCCGGGCTCTTACTGACCAGGTGCCCTGTCCGAGCTGGGGACCCTGGGGTGCATCAGAGTCGGGGGGTCTTGTCCAGAGAGCCCTGTGCCCGGGCCTCGTCTCAGCCCAGCAGGGTCCAGGTGCACATAGTGTGCAAAGTTTCCTTCTCTTTGAATAAAATTCCCGCTGGGCACATAGCTGCTCTGACCCACTTTAGCAACTGCAGCTCAGGGTGACACGGAGGATTTACGCAGCTAAATATTTATGTGTGCTTGAAAGCCACACTCTGTTTAAAGCAATTGAGTTCTCCCCACAGCAGTATGAGATCCGTGTTAGCATTTCACCATTTGACCAAGCAGAAAGCTGAAGCAAAGAAATTCAGATCCCCTGTCTATTGCTATCCATGCACGTGACACTCCCGCACCAGGTGGTGGACAGGTGGCCTGGGCCCTGACCCCCGGGGGCAGCAAAGCAGGAGGGCAGGCAGGGTCTCGGGGCTCTGGGGGAGCTCCAGGGGACTCTGCGGGTGCTGAACGCATGGTGGCGGCCGTGCAAACAGGCCAGGGCGGAGAGCAGCTTGGCTTGGACCAGTGAGAGCTCGCTCTGGGTGCCCGCCCTGCTGGCCCGAGGCTGCCTGCAGGTTGCAGTGCCTGGGTGAACCTTCATGGGCAGCACTGCATTGAACGAGGGCATTTGTCTCAGGCCAGGTTCCCGCAACGGATCCAGGCGGGAGCATGTGCGTTCGGGTTATGGAAGTAGGCAGCTCGGGAGGAGGACAGTAGTCACAGAGAGGCGGGCCTCTCTGCTGACCATGACTGAGCTTAGCTGCCAGCCGCAGTGGAGGACAGGGCCCGGGCATAGGTCCTGGTGCAGCCGCAGGAGGAAGGCACCAGCCACGTGGATTTAGGCGGCATCTTCCCTGATATCCCCAAGGGAACCGCGAGGCCTAGAGGCAGGCATGGTGGCCCTGGGATGAGGGTCTTTCAGGAGCATCCAGCCGGGCTTGGCTGGGCTGGGGCTCCAGAGCACGCATGGAGGTAGCAGTCGGGGGCAGGGGGTGGTGAGCAGGGAGCCCAGCTCCAGTTCTGGGGGGCGGCACTCTTCACAGAGTGTCTCACCAGGCAGGTGTGTCCTCTGCCATGAGCACACACACACTCCCCGACCCAGAGGGAGCCTCTGATGACCAGGGCCAGTCTCCACGCAGTTTCCGCAAGCTGGGGGCTGGGTGCTAGATGACTAGCTGTTTTCTCCGTTGGCCTTCAAGGCAGTGCTGGGATGACTTCCATCTCACATGCAGGCATCGATTTTATAGAGTAATACAGCCATTGCTGTTGTGAGTCGCTTGGTTGTGTCCAAGTCTCTGTGACCCTGTGAACTGCAGCCCGTCAGGCTCCTCTGTCCATGGGATTCTCCAGGCAGGAATACTGGAGGGGGCTGCCATTTCCTTCTCCAAATACAGCCATCATGGGTTTTCAAGCCTGAGAGCGTGCTGGGGTGGAGGACACAGGTTCCCCCCGACTGCCGCCCACACCCCTCGACTGTCCGGTCTCCTCATGCCCTGCCTGCATCCAGGCCTGCCTAGGGGACAATGGGGGTTAGCGCATGCCTGCCGCGGGATGGCTCAGGGGCACTGACGGCCCTCCCGTCACAGCTGCTGGTGAAGA
This sequence comes from Hydropotes inermis, assembly GCA_020226075.1. Classification (NCBI taxonomy): domain Eukaryota; kingdom Metazoa; phylum Chordata; class Mammalia; order Artiodactyla; family Cervidae; genus Hydropotes; species Hydropotes inermis. Next base: position 112,089 of record CM035289.1, read on the forward strand.
ACATCCAGCTGGAGGACGGGAAGATGATCCCAGCTGCACACTTCTTCGGGCAGGCGGACAGCAGTGCCCTGGAGCTGACAGAGGAGGAGCTGGGCACCGCGGAGGCCGTGCGGGTGAGGAGCCGACAGGGCTGCCGTGGGGGGTGGGGGGAGGCGTGCATGCACTGGGTCTGTGTTCTGCTGGGGGCGGGACGTGCACATCCTTAATCCGTGTGTCCTGGCCTCAGGCACGCCATGGTTCTGTCTTCCGGATGTCCCCTGGCCCTACTTCCTCTGCTGGGTCCCACCCCCCAATGGCGAGAGGGCCTGCGGCTGGGTGCTGGGAGGGAGGCAGTCACCCCAGGACCGTCCAGCCCAGGGTGCAGCAGAGCCCAGAGAGGACAGGCCAACAAGGGGCCTGGCTACACCAGGGGCTGCCTTCTTGGCCCGGGAGCCTGTTCTCACCACCCTGCCCTCCAGGGTGCCTGGAAGCGGATCCTCCCCAGCGTGCCGGAGGTGGACGAGTCCACGGACTTCTTCAAGTCAGGGGCCGCATCCGTGGACGTTGTCAGGTGAGGCGGGGGGCAGGGGTGGAGCCCCCAGGGTCTCTGGGTCGGAAGTCACCCCCAAACTGAGGAGCGGGCACTGTGTAGGTCAGAGATCCAGAAAGGATGCGAGTGTGGAGGCCTGAGCCTACCCGGCGTGGGACAGCTGGTGGGCGGGCGCGTCCATCCCCCATGGGTTCACAGCCCCAGAGCAGCCACTCTGGGCCTGGACATGTAGCTGGTGGCTCACGGCTCTGCAAGCGGGAGCCCAGCAAGCAGACAGATGAGGACCACCACCCCAAAAGGTCTCGGCATACACAGGGTGGGGCAGGGGGCTGAGGCCCCACCATCACGGGAAGAAGAGCAAACTGTATGCAGCAGTTTTAAAGCAATCGCAAGCCCTCCCGAAGCAACTGATCACCAGTTAGTACTGATAGAGCCTGAACTTGAACCCAGAGCCTCTGAATCCACAAACTGGGCTTTCAAGACTGATTCTAGACCAACACCCATGCTCTGGGTGGTGAGCAGAGCCACCAGCTCTGCTGAGAGAAGGGCAGGACCCCAGGCCTTGTCCAGTCTCCCATTCTCCCCCTTCTGTCCTCCAGGCTGGTGGAGGAAGTCAAGGAGCTGTGTGAAGGCCTGGAACTGGAAAATGAAGATGTCTACATGGCAACCACCTTCGGGGACTTCATCCAGCTGTTAGTGAGAAGGCTGCGAGGGGACAACAAGGAGACCGAGGGCCCCATCGACTATGTGAGTCCCAGGAGCCCCGCAGACAGGCCTGGATGCATGGGCCATGTGAATCTGCACACCCCACAGGCACCCACATCTGTGGGTCCACAGGGACACCTGGGGAAGCCTGGGCATCCGGAAGGCCAGGACTCCACGAGCCTGCCCTTTGGTGACCAAGCTCCCCTTGGTAACTCCAAGCAGCCTGAAGATGCCAGGCAGTGGGACAGACTCTACAGAGGATGCTGCTGTCTAAGATTCAGGGCAGGAAACAGGGTGTCAAGGAGACACTCCCACAATGCATCTCTCCTGCCCCCTTTTCCTCTGGCAGTTTTCTGGTGTGGCCTCCGGCTCCCGTCCTGCACCCCTGCTGGTCCTCACCCCTCGCTCGGGCTCCACCACCTCCTCCCTTCACCCTGATCCAGCGATGGCAGTGGCTGCCTGCTGGGCTCAGCCTCTGGCCTGACTCGCTGTTTCTTAGCTCTTCCATCACCTGGGCGACCAGTCACTGCATTAAAGGCCTCTGGTTGATGCAGGAGAGAGAGAGAGAGGGGAATTGGGAATGGTTTCCCAAGAAGGGCTTCCCTGGTGGCTCAGCTGGTAAAGAATCCACCTGCAATGCGGGAGACTTGAGTTTGATCCCTGGGTTGGGAAGCTCCCTTGGAGAAGGGAAACGCTACCCATTCCAGTATTCTGGCCTGGAGAATTCCATGGACTGTATAGTCCATGGGGTCACAAAGAGTCAGACATGATTGAGTGACTTTCGCACTTTTCACTTCCAAGAAGGAAAACAAATGACCCTGTACATTCAGCTCGTGTGTGTGCAGTGTGAGGAAGTAATGCAGATCTGTTTGTAAAGAAACTCTGTAAAAACTACCCTTGGGGTGTCTCGTTAGGCTACTGCCCCTATAGGAACGAGCTTTGTGATGGTTTGTCTGGCTGGGAGTTTGGAGCAAGGCTGATGAAGGAAGGACAGGTGACCAGGGTGGACGCCAGGCTGGCCTTGGGCTGTGGACATTAGAGAAGCCCCCCAGTGGCCCTGTGTGCGTGCGATGCAGTGGGGGCCGTGTCACGTCCCGTGTTTGTTGCCGCTGTCACTTCCTGAGTGTGGAGCCCAGGGGTTGGGGCTTGGGCGGCTCCAGCTGGCAGGCTGGCCCTGCGTCTATGTCTCAGAAGTCACCTCTGCCCCGCACGATGGCCCAGGGCAGCAGGGCTGGATCTGTGAGGAGACCCCAGACCTCTGCTTGTGTGCTGAAGGGTTGCGGGGGCAAGTAGTACCCATGTCTCTAGGGGGGGTGGTCCCTGCCTGTCAGGGATGCCCCTGTAGCTCCAGCCTGCCATCCTTGCCACCCAGGTGGAAAAAGCCGTGAACAAGCTGACCCTCCGGATGCCCCACCAGCTGTTCATTGGGGGCGTGTTTGTGGACGCTGAGGGCGGCAAGACCTACGAGACCATCAACCCGACAGACGGAAGTGTGAGTGCAGGCCTGGGGCCCTCGCCTCCACCACCCTCTGTGACCCCTCGGGGCCCTCTCCTGTCCACTGACACCCCGCCTCGCATCGGGAGGCCCCCTCCCCTCCCCCTTGCCCCCTCAATCAGGAGCCCCCCGCCCCCTCGACATCAGGAAGCCCTCAGCATCCCAGGCTCTCAGAATCCTTGACTATGGCCGTCAGGCATCAGAGCACACACGGTCATGTTCACACACACACACACATGTTCCAGGGTGGACACACTCCCACACATGCACACCTGCAGAGGACTGGGACGCAGGTCATGGGCCCTGAGGGGCTTAAAGAGAGTAACAGGCGGGCCGCGTGAACCCAGACAAGGACCCCTGGGTGAGCCTGTCAGGTGCTGTCACCACCTCCAGGCCAGCGTTGGGGACCCTGAGCGGGAGGCCGTGTGGATGCCTGAGCTGTGGGCTCAGAGACGCCAGCCTCAGCGCCCACGCCCCGGCCCATCCAGTTGGAGGCCTGAGCTGCAGGGCAGGTTGGCACCCTCAGGGCACAGGATCCAGGGGTTCGGGCGGGCGTATTAAGAAACAGGCCTCCCAACCAGGACCCACTCAGCGTGTGGGTCAGCTTCTGCTCTTGGTGGAGGACACCGAGCCGCCCCTGGCCTGCAGATGCAGTCTGGGTCTGTCGCCCTGTTTGGCATCGGGTCGGCAAAGGCCCCGGGAGACATGGAAACACAGCCCGTCCCACCAGCCGCGTGGCCCCCCCCCGGCCCAGCCTTCCCCACGGGGCCACCCAGGGGGCCCAGAGGCCTTCAGGGCTTGGCTCCCCCGCAGGTCCTCTGCCAGGTGTCCCTGGCCCAGGTCAGCGACGTGGACAAGGCCGTGGCTGCTGCGAAGGATGCCTTTGAGAACGGCCTGTGGGGGAAGATCAGTGCGCGGGACCGGGGCCGCCTCCTGTACAGGTGTGAGCCCCACTCCCATCCCCATTCCCAAGGCACAGGGATGCTTCTGGGAGGAAGGACTCGCGACTGCACAGCCAGTGGCCCCCGAGGGAGGACTCTTATGGCACATCACCCTCCCGGTGAAGCCCGGGCAGGACTCCAGGTGCTCCCGCTCATGGCCAGTCAGCCAGACAGGAGCTGGGGGCTGCCTCCCTGGGGGTCCCTGGAGGGGCCATCAAGCTGGAAGCAGACGGGGGTTCTGGGGCCGTGCTGGTGGCCGGGGCGGAAGGATGGGTCAGCTGCCTTCAAGGCTGAGGGCAGCTCTGGACAGGTGGTCTCCACCTGCCCCCCCAACCCTGCCCCCAAAGGTGAGGCCCTCACATGGGGGGCGTCCCATCTCCCAGGAGCCCACAGCCGCCCCTCACACCCCTCCAGCCAAGGGAACACCATCCCATCTCACAGATGAGGACACGGAAGTCAGAGACCGAGTGGGGGGCAGACCCCCAAGAGGGCAGGTAGGCGGTGCCAGCCTGAGGCCAGCGCCCCCTCCATGCCCCCTGCCACCCCCCTAGGCTGGCAGAGCTCATGGAGCAGCACCAGGAGGAGCTAGCCACCATCGAGGCCCTGGACGCGGGCGCAGTCTACACACTGGCCCTGAAGACACACGTGGGCATGTCCATCCAGACCTTCCGCTACTTCGCTGGCTGGTGTGACAAGATCCAGGTGGGCCTCTGAGCACCTCAGCCATCCCGTCTGATGCCTGCTGGGGCCTCGGGACAGGCAGTCTCATCCCGCCGTGGGCCCGGGTGCAAGGAGCTGCCCGGGGGGGGGGTGGGTGCGGGCAGAGCCCCCCCCAGTGACGCCACTGCTGCTTCTCCAGGGCTCCACCATCCCCATCAACCAGGCCAGACCCAACCGGAACCTGACCATGACCCGGAGGGAGCCCATCGGGTGAGTCACGGGCCAGGCACTTCCGGGAATGCGTGTGGGGGCTCAGAGGTCCCTCCCCGGCCACGTGTTTCTCAGACGGTGATCCCTTTGCCTGGTGGCTCAGATGGTAAAATTGTCTGCTTGCAATGCTGGAGACCGGGGTTCAACCCCCGGGTCGGGAAGATCCTCTGGAGAAGGAAACGGCACCCCACTCCAGTACTCTTGCCTGGAAAATCCCGTGGATGGAGGAACCTTGTAGGCTACAGTCCGTGGGGTCTCAAGGAGTTGGACACGACTAAGCGACTTCACTTTCACTTTTCATTCCTTTGCCAGCCCTGCCTGCCAGACATCTTTTTTCCAGATAAGGTCACACCCTCAGACAGGGCTGCAGGCACAACCCAGCCCTGCTGGCAGCAAGTCTGCAGGGCTTCGGCCTTGGAGCACCCAGTCCAGCCCTGCTCCTCCCTGGGCTCTCACCCGCTGCTTCTCAAGCCTGTGCCTCCGGGTCTGCCCGGTGAGCCTGGGGTGGGCACCAGCTTTCCTAGCCCCTCAGCACACCCCACCACTCCTAGGAAGGTGTGTGGGCCCCAGGCTGGCCCCAGTCTGCCCTGAACTCCTGCCCTGCCGCCCATGTGGCCCCTTACTGACCTATCTGCCCTTGGTCTCTGAGCACCCTCCTCCCACTGCTGGGCTCAGCCAGGCTTTCCTTTGGGGAAACATTCTCTGACAATGGTGGAGAAGATGGTGATGAAAACGATGGTGAAGAAGGTGATGAAGAAGATGGTGGTGACGGTGATGGTGAAGAAGATGCTGATGAAGAAAATAGAAGTGATGAAGATAATAGTGAAAATGATGGTGATGAAGACGATGGTGAAGACAGCAGTGAGAGTGAGGAAACAGCGGTCACCTGGTTTTCGAGGGGCTCCCATGGGGATGAGCTCGTCTCACTGACCGCAGCAAGGGGTTGCCATCTCCAGGTTCTACAGGGCCACATGGTGTGATCAGTAGGTCTCCTAGGTCGTGGGGGTCCCTCCTTGGAGACACCACCCAGCCAGAGGCTTCTCTGGGATGAGGGGCAGCACCGATGCTGGACCCCACCACTCAGCACAGTGTCAAGCTTTGTCCTTCTCATTCCCGTGGCGGTGGCCCTGGCCTAATGCCCAGGAGGACCCTCATCCACACCCACCCAAGTAACACTCGACCATCTCTCATCCTCCTGCCCACACACGACCTCTGACCCTCTCTCATGGCCGCCTGTCCACCCCTGTGGCCCCAGACCGTCTTCCTGTCCCCACCTATGCCCACCTGCCGTCACCCTCCTCCTCAGGCGGCCCCTTCCAGGCTGCATCCCTAGCAGGTGCCCCAGCAGAAACTGCAGGGTCCTCTGCCATCACCCCTGCTGGGCAGGGGCTGCCACAGACGGGGCACACCGCCCCGTCCGGCCTGGGCAGGCAGCTGTGTGCTGGCCCTGGGCAGGGCCTGGCCTGGAGGGGAGGGAGGTGACCGCGAGGTCTGGGCGGGGACCCCGGCGGAGTCGACAGATGAAGGCCAGCCTCCCTCCCTGACAGTGTCTGCGGCATCATCATCCCCTGGAACTACCCCCTGATGATGCTGTCCTGGAAGACGGCTGCCTGCCTGGCCGCAGGCAACACAGTGGTGATCAAGCCTGCCCAGGTGGGTGCAGGCATGGCCCGGGGCCCACGGGCTTGGAGAGCGTGGGCGGGGGCAGGCCACAGGCCCCTTCGACCCCCACACGCCCCCCCACCCCTCACGGGCAGGGAGGAGAGGGCTCTGCAGGTGACGGCAGCCTGCGAGGCCCGACTCTCAGGGCAGACCTGGTGTGTTTGGGTCTCGGGGCTGGGTCAGGCTGGCTGGACCCGTGTGCAGCCACTCGATGAGCATCCACATCTTTTCCACATCAGCCCCCCTGTGGACCCCAGGACCCAGGCTCTGGGCTCTGAGCCTGGGGCGTCTACTGTTAAAGCTGGAGCTTCAAACCCCAAACATCCGGGGGAAGTTCCTATGTGTCCACCACCTGGGCTTCTCAGAGAAGCCACGTGACGGGGTCCTTGCACTGAAGGGGCCTGAGCAGCGTGGCCTGTGGTGGGATCACCCCGCGAGCCGCCATCCTTCATCTGGACTTCAGAGAGATCAGTTAGGGGCTGCAGGCCTGATGCTGGGGCAGTGGGCCGGGGTGTCTCACTCCCTCAGCTCCTTTGGGGCAGTTGGACCTCAAGGATATTAACATAACAGAAACCAGTGAACTGATACCCGCTCGCCAGAGTCCTGCACTGCTCAGGCATTTTAACACAATGAACCCCACTGACTTGCACACACTTCTGCTCAGCCCCTGAGGTGACCCTTAACTTCTCTCTTGAGGCTGCGGGGCTGCTGACAGGTCAAGCAGTGGTCCCTGGAGCGTCCACTTGCCCAGCTCCTCAGGGTCCAAGCACCCACCCAGGCACCACTCAGCCTGAGACCCAGTGGGGGGGCAGGACGCAGACCCCCGCACCAGGCTTCCCCCAGACTTGGGGGCGCTGAGGCAGGTTGTCCACGGCAGCATCACACAGGGTGGGCGGGGTGAGGCTGGGCACGGAGGAACTCTCGGAGGCCAGCGGGCACAGGCAGCGGCAGAGGAGGGCCAGTGGTCCTGAGGGCCAGGGAGAGGCACGCCCTCGGCCTCTGGGTGTGGCCCTGGCACCCCAGGTCTTGGCACATACAGGTGGAGGCGGGGGAAGGTGCGGGGCCCAGGCCTGGCATGGGGCTGCAGGGGAAGTCGCTGAGGTGAGCAGCCTGGTGGCTGGCTCCCTCTGCCCAGCCCTCTGGACCTGACCGCCTGTCCCGCATCCTCAGGTCACCCCGCTCACGGCCTTGAAGTTTGCAGAGCTGACCCTGAAGGCGGGCATCCCGAAGGGCGTGGTCAATGTCCTGCCGGGATCCGGTACGGCTGGGGACGGGGCACAAGGCCTGCTGCATGACACGCCCCAACGTGCAGGTGGCGGTGGGGGGGGCTGCCTGGGGGAGCCCCAGGGCTGGGAGACTCCTGGATGGGGGTTGGCGAGTCTGACTGTTGGCTGTAGCTGCTGACTGCGAGGAGAGGCTGTTGACCGAATGGAGAACACGGAGGGGGAGCAGGACTGGGGAAGCTGAGGAGTTGACTCTCAGATACGCTGAATTTGAGAGGCTGGAAGACCTCCCAGTGGAGGTTCTGAGCCCCCGGGGAGGACAGGTGTGTCTGGCCCTGGGAGGCTAGAAACGGGTGGCCCGGCTCCGTGGCTGCCCTGACCCACCCCCTACCCACCCTGTGCAGGCTCACTGGTTGGCCAGAGACTGTCGGACCACCCGGACGTGAGGAAGATCGGGTTCACAGGGTCCACTGAGGTTGGCAAGCACATCATGAAAAGGTAGGTGGTGGAGAGGGCAGAGGGGCTGGGGGCCGCGGGCCAGGGGGCTCCATGACCTCCTTCTGGGGTCAGCCTGAAGGGAGAGAGGGTGTGGGGGGTGGGGGACTGTGAGAGCAAGGCCTGTGCTGGGATGGTGGGGGAAGGGAGGGGGTGCGGGCCTGGCCTCACGGGGACCCTCCAGCGCAGACCCGCAGCTGCTCTTCTGAGTGACCCTGCATTGGAGCTGCCCTCAGCCCCCATGTCCCGTATCTCCTACCCCATGTCCCATGTCCCCCACCCCGTGTCCCAATTCCCCTTGTCCCCCACCGCATGTCCCCTGTCCCGTGTCCCATGTCCCCCACCCCATGTCCCCTGTCCTGTGTCCCATTTCCCGTGTCCCCCACCCCATGTCCCCTGTCCCGTGTCCCATGTCCCATGTCCCATTTCCCATGTCCCCATCTCATGTCCCCTGCCCCCCACCCTGTGTCCCGTGTCCTGTGTCCCCCACCCCATGTCCTGTGTCCCATATCCTGTGGCCCATGAGCTGTGTCCCATGTCCCCATTCCATGTCCCATGTCCCGTGTCCTGTGTCTCCCATCCCATGTCCTGTGTCCCATGTCCCATGTCCTGTGTCCTGTGTCTCCCATCCCATGTCCTATGTCCCTCACCCCATGTCCTGTGTCCTGTGTCCTGTGTCCCCCACCCCGTGTCCTATGTCCTGTGTCCTGTGCCCATGTCCCATGTCTCCCATCCCCTATCCCATGTCCCGTGTCCCGCGTCCCGCGTCCCCCACCCCATGTCCCAGCCCACCTCCCCCCGTCCCTTTCAGCTGTGCCCTGAGCAATGTGAAGAAGGTCTCCCTGGAGCTGGGTGGGAAGTCACCCCTCCTCATCTTCGCGGACTGTGACCTGGGCAAGGCCGTGCAGATGGTGAGCACTGCAGGGGGTGGGGGGCTGCCTTGGGAGTCATAACCCAGTGCTATCCTCCCCTCCGCGCAGGGCATGAGCTCCGTCTTCTTCAACAAAGGCGAGAACTGCATCGCTGCCGGCCGGCTCTTTGTGGAGGACTCCATCCATGACCAGTTTGTGCAGAGAGTGGTAGGTCCTATCACCGGGCCTGATGCTGCCCGCTCACCAGCTGCAGGGCGTTGGGGACCAGGGAGGGCCGGGCAGTGCAGTCTGGTGCCAGCCACTTGTGTCTCGGACCCCTCAGGGCAGCCGTGACAAGTCTTCCCTGGTCTTTAGTATTTCAACAAGAAGCAGCAGCCCATGGCTACAACCCACATGCTGCCCCTCTGCCCCGCCCCTGCACCCCTCCCCACACACCTGCCCCACCCAC
>CM035289.1:138818-159439 GCA_020226075.1 Hydropotes inermis
CCACATGTCACTCACATGCCCCTCCATCCTGAACCCCCCCACCCCGCCCCTCGAGGTTGTCACCAAGCTCTGGCTTTGGGTGCCCTGCTTTGTACATCGACTCTCACGGGTTTTGTTTTACGTACAGTACTATGTATGTTTCAGTGCTCTTCTCTCAAATCATCCCACCTTCTCCTTTTCCCCCTGGAGTCTCCCTAAATTGACCCTGCCGTCAAGTGTCCACTCCTGTTCCGATTATCGCTCCCTGAGGGCTGCTGTCTCTTGTCAGTCTTTGGGGGGAGGCGGGGACCTCATTTTATACCCTAACAGACCACCGTTGAGTGAGGAACCAGAGGACAAAGCAGCCAGTACGCCATCCCTCTCTTGTTTTCTGACTGTCAGAGCCCCATGCTTGTATCAGTGCACTCTCCCTGGGAGGGCGTGGTTCCTTAGGATCCCTGAAGCCGTTAGCAGCCAGGTCATTCCTGCCTGTTGGAAGAAGCTGAGAACAGAGAACATCTGGAACGGCCGGCCAGATGGAGCGGGCTGGCCCCTGCCTCCTGCAGCGCCCCACGCCCAGGGAACCTGGGCCTGCCCCTCGGGGCTTGGGTTCCAGTCTGCCACTTAGCTGGTAAGACTGGTGCTTTAAACTTTTTTAGTTCAGGTCAGTTCAGTCACTCAGTCATGTCCGACTCTTTGCGACCTCATGAACCGCAGCATGCCAGGCATCCCTGTCCATGACCAACTCCCAGAGTTTACTCAAACTCATGTCCGAGTCGGTGATGCCATCCAACCATCTCATCTCTGTTGTCCCCTTCTCCTGCCCTCAATCTTTCCCAGCATCGGGCTCTTTTCAAATGAGTCAGCTCTTCACATCAGGTGGCCAAAGTATTTCAGCTTCAGCATCAGTCCTTCCAATGAATATTCAGGACTGATGTCCTTTAGGATGGACTGGTTGGATCTCCTTGTAGTCCAAGAGACTTTCAAGAGTCTTCTCCAACACCACAGTTCAAAAGCATCAATTCTTTGACGCTCAGCTTTCTTTATAGTCCAGCTCTCATATCCATACATGTTTTAAACCAACACTTAAAAATTAGGAGATGCTGCATAAAAATTCAAATTCTTGTTTGCTCTTGAAACCTTGGCAACCCTTCTGACGCTGGACCCATGTCCCCTCATGGCCACAGTGAGTGGTCACTGCCCTCTCCGTGGCCACAGTCCCCGCTGTCCATCTGCGTGCCCCCCCTTCCCTCCATTACCTGCCTTCCCCCACCACGGGGGTCTCAGTGGCCCTCTGGGCCCTGTCCAGGTCCTCATGGCGGCCAGCTGCCCCGCAGGCTCCTCGTGGACCTTGTCAGGCCCCAGCAGGGCTGCTGTGATGCCGGAGTCCCTGCCCCGGGCTGACTCAGCCCCAGACCCTCTTCCCTCTCCCTCCTGTGACCTGGCGCCCTGCAGCCCCACACACTTCTCTAACCGGTGGTGAGTCAGCACCAGGGGGCATCCATGCCCCGGAAGCGCCCCCCCCCAGGCCTCCCCTCCGAAATCCCTCCTCCCTACGCCCTGCTGCGAGCCTCCTCACCTGGTCTGTCGCCCTGCAGTCTCTTCTCTATCCCAGAGATTTTCAAAAAGCCTATTTCATTGTGTGTTCATACCGATACAGTATCACTGAGCAGGTACACGCACGGGTGTGCAGATCGTGTACGTGTGTGTATTTGTACATGCATGGATGCATATCTGTATATTCACACACACAGATGTACCCCCTACACACACGCCAGTTTGTGAGTTGTACTTGGAGCTCCATGTCTCAGGTCACCTGGGTTGTAGTGCTGTGCTCATGTGTAAGAACTTGCCTCAGAATCACAGCTCCACAGGGGGAGACTTCGAGACCCCTGCTGTGTTTCTCTGACCTGTCTCTGGCCCGGCCGGGCGGCTACAGGTCTTCCCAGGCTTCCCGTCTCTGTGCGCTTCTCTGCCACCTCGTGGGTAGAATCCAGGCCCTGGATCGCCCGCAAGCACCCGGCTCCTGCCGCTGTGTCAGGGCGGTCTCAGCCGCGGCAGGTCCCAGGAAACCCGAGCTCGTGTGGCCAGGGTCAGAAGGAAACTTGGCATCTCCCAAAACGTGGTTTCCAGGGCAGGGCGACTGCACAGGCGGACAGTGGTGTCACCACCAGCTGACGACGCATCCAAGGACTGCCATCTTCCCATCGCTGGCTGGTGGTGACGCCAGCAATGGTGGCAGGCCCCCCAGGAGACGCGGGCTGCCCTTCAGAGGTGGAGGGCAAGGCCCCAAGAGGCTGTTGAGCTGGGCGCTGGGCAGAGCGTGGGCGCTGCACCTGTGGCAGCAGGCACACTTGGGGGTTTCCGACTCGGGGCTCAGCGTCTGCCCCGTCCCAGGTGCTGGGTGTGGGCCCTCTGATGGGACGCCAGCTGCAGGGTTGTCATCGTCCATGCTGAGGCCGTCTGTTTTTGTCCAGGACTGAGAACAGTCCACACTGGGCTGTCAGATAGAGGGTGGTCACTCAGCCGGCCTCCATCCCGGGGCTCCGTCCCGGGGCCTTCACCTTGTTGGGAGCTGGTGGGTCAGCAGAGAGCAGCTGGGTCAGGGTCGGGGAGTCCTGGGGGGCCCCCCACCCTGGGCAGAGGAGGTCTTTGTTTCTCAGCCACGCGACCCAGGCCTGGGGAGGTCCTGCCTGTGAGGGCTGCGCTCAGGAGCGTGAGCTGCCCGGGGCAGGGAGCAGCCTTGCGGTAGTGTGTGCCCGGCTCCCCCGGGGGGTGACTGGCCTGTCTGATGCCACGGGCTGCTTGGGGTCTGGGTGGGGCCCCTGGGCTCTGGGGGGACCAGGGGGCGGAGCTGGGTGGCAGCAGGAACGGTCTTGTGGGGGCAGCTGGGCAGCCCTGGGCGGGGGTCCTGGGGGGAGGCCTCGGACAAGGGGGCAGGCCGCCCTCAGGCTGGGGGATTCGGTCCTGTGAGTTCACAGGTAGGTGGGCCCAGCCAGCCATGGCCGAAGCAGAAATGAAGACCACCTTCCTGTTTGTTACTGAAAATGTAATCATCTTGACCACTGGGCCCACACAGGCTGGAGGCATTCAGGCCTTTAAGAGTGACCGGTTTGCTTAGAACCAGCCCGGGCTCAAGGTGACTTTGAGAACGAGAGGCCGTGGGGAGGCTGTGCTCCCAGGAAAAGGCGGTCCCCACCGAGGACCCAGAGATGATCACCCTCGCTGCTGAGTTGGGAGCGGGGTGGTTCTGACATGACGGCTCTGGGGGCTGGGCTCCCATTCCGGGGAGGTTCTGAACAGAGGGGGCTGAGACCCTCCTGGGGGGCTGGGGCGATGGTCAGAGGCCCGAGGAGGGCGGGACCCTTCAAGGTCACCCAGATTCCTCCTGCCACCCAGAGCTGCCCAGAGGCCAGCTGAGCCCCTGCTGGAATCACATCCCTGGTTTCCTGGGTTAAGACACATCTTGTTCCCAAGCCTCCCGGGAAAAGAATAACTTCCCTCACACAGTGGCTTCTTTCATTTGTCTTTAGTGCGGTGTCTTTTTGATGGTTCATAGAAGCCGACAGTCACAGCAGACGTGCAGAAAGTTGTGAAATGAAGGTCACTTAGGGCCCCACCCCCCAAGGCACACCCACGTTTAGCATTTGGGGTATAGCCTTCTGAGCTGTTCACTGCTTGTGTGTATTTTTTTCTCATTTTTTTTACCAAAAATGAGACATTTGTTGTAACGATTTATAACGAATGTGCTCCCTTGGGGGCCTCTTCCTAGATGTAACACCCAAACGGTTGTTTGTTTCCTCATCTTCCGCCCTGATGAGAGTGGCTCGGAGGCCCACCGTGCACGATCACAGGTGGATTACGAGGCTGGACCACAGTCAGAACTAGAAAGAGATCACAGGAGGTGCAGGGGCCAGAAAGTGGTCGCTAGTGGCTTCAGGCCTGGGGGCCGGGGCAGGCAGTGTCTAGACAGGGCCCACCGAGAGGCATCTGTCTTGAGCATGGCAGCCTCACACTCAGCCCCTGCCCCGCGGTCCTGAGAATCGTGCGGCGCTCTCAGCCCCTGGACCATGTGGACTCGTGTGTGGACAGGCTGACCCTCATCTCAGAGGCGGGCACGGGGGGTCGGGGGGTGCCAGACTTGGATCAGGGTTGATCCCCCTGTGCCGCTCGCTCAGGGTGGCTGTGCACCAAGCCCTCGCGGGGCCTTCAGAGGCCGTGCTTTCTCCGAGGGTATCCTGGGGACGTCTTGAGGGTCCGGTAATGGGCTGTGACCTGTGTGCACGTGAAGGCAGGAGGCATCGCCAGGTTTGCGGCGGACTGTTCACCCTGTGAGTTCACTTGCCGTGTGGGGTGTCCCGTCCTTGTCGCGGTCACGATTCCGCCCCCCTTCCCATGGCGTCGGCCAGACTGGCCCTGGGCATCCCTCTGGCCAATGTCAGGCCTGCTGTGGGCAGGTCCAGGTTCTGCGGCCTGTGGCCTTGACCCTGCTGAGCCTGCCTCCAGGCCTGGACGCTGCCCCAGCCCCTCTGGGAGGCACAGTGGACCCTCATTCTCCTCATGTCAGGACCCTCTTCTCCTCGGTGTCGGGGTCCGGGTTGGGGCTGGTCTGACCACATCGGGACGAGCCTGGGCCCAGGAAGCCCCCTCTGGGTCTCCGTCCCTCAGGAGAGCAGGGCCACGTTCCTTCTGTGAACGCTGCCTTTCGCTGTGGCCGTGAGCCCCGGACACGGGTTGAGTGGCCTTGGGGTGTGGCCTCTGGACCTTGAGGGGTGACAGGCCTCAGGGGCCCAGAGCTGCTGGGGGGGCAGGTCCTGCGCGCTCTCAGCCGGACTGGCCTCACGTGGCCCAGCTCCCTGGTGCAGCCCCGGCCAGCGTGGGCCGGGCAGCTGGCCGCCATCAAGGTCGCTCCAGGGGGACAGGGCGTGCCCGCGTGGGCGGCTAGCTGGAGGAAGACACGGCGGTCCCTGTAGGGGGAGAGCCGGACCCGCGGGGGGGTGGCAGGAGTGAGCCCGGGCTCACTTTGTTCCCTGCTCATTTGTTCCGGGTTTGGCCGAGGGGCAGTGAGGACCACCCCTGAGGCTGGCAGCTCCACCCACGTGGACCCCTTGGGAGAAACAGCCTGGTGTGAGCGCCCTGGGCAGGGAGGCTGTCCCAGCCCAGCCATGGTGGTCACCCGGCTGGCCCTGGAGCTCCGCTTCCAGGGCGGGAGGCTGCGAGGCGTGCGCTGTGAGCTCGCTCGCTGGCCCCGGGGGGCACCCCCCGAGACCTCCGCCAGCATCGTGGGCCAGGTTCTGGTGCCCATGCTGCTCTCCGGCCTGGGCATGGTGGTGGCCGGCCTGCTGATGGACCGCGTGCAGGTGTGTACGGGGGTGTGGGGCGGTGGGGCCTGGCGGGGGGCGCCAGGGGTCAGACCACGCAGGACAGGCCCCGGGGCCAGGCGGGGGTCGGGGCTCGGGGGCTGGCAGGCGTGTCTTCCTAGGGACGCGGGCACCTAAGCTCCAGAGCTCCTGACGCCCCTGCACGGTAGGCCTGCGTGGACTGGCAGCCTGGGAGCTGGAAGGGCTTGGATGCCGGGCCTGGGGGCTGGAGTCCTGCCTTTGTCTCCCCTCGAAGGGAGTCAGGCATCCCTGCCTCAGCCTCTCCGCCTGTGAGCTGGGCAGGGTCGTGGGGCTGGCCTGGTGGCACAAGGGTGCCAGGGGGCTTCTCGGGGAGGGCAGGGTGCTGAGCCCAGCAGGGGTCCAGGTGGGCCAGGGGACGTGGGGCTGGGGGGTCTCCATGGGGAGTGTTTGCTGGGAGGCCAGGGGGTCTGTGCACGCTGGGTATCAGCTCCAGGAGCCCCCTCTTGGGTCACAGAGGCAGGGAGTGTGTGTCACAGAGACATTGGGCATGTCTGAGGATGTAGGGTGGGGGGTCACCCCTCACCTGGGGGGATCGTCTGAACAGCACTCCTTCCTAACCTGAGACATCAGACGCGACTCAGGTTGACATTGAAGGGGACATCGGGTGGCATCTCACCTCCCCTGGCTGGAGGGGCATCTGACAACCCCCCCCCCCCCGGGGGGCCCCGGCTCTGAGCGAGGCTCTCAGACATCCCCACCGTCCAGCTCAATGCACGGTGCACACAGGATGGCGCCCTTGCTCAGCTGAGGCCAGCTGGAGCTGGGTCCCCGCCTCCTGCTTCTCCCTGGAGCTGCCCCCGGATCACCCGCCCAGGTCACCTTCCTGTGGACGCTGGAAGAGCCCGGCTGGACAGCAGGACGCCCCTCCCGACTCTCTGGGGTCCCATCCGGGAGGAGGCCCCGGGCAAATGCCCTCGGGAGGACCAGCGGCCCTGGAGATCACGGCCTCTCCCCACGGCCCCTTGGCAGACGCAGTGTGTGAAGGCTCCCTCACTCCACACTCCTTGCTCACCCCTGCCCCCGGCCACAGCCTTGGGGCTCCCAGAGGGAAGCCCATTGGTTGGGGGTGCGCCTGGCTCAGCCTTGGGGTGAGCAGGCTGGTCCTGCCTGGAGCCACACATACGTGGCCTCAGGCCTGACAGCTGGCCCTGTGGACGGCCCTTGGGTGGCCATGTGACAGGCCGGGGCCGGGGTCACCCATGCCATCTGGGGCCAGGAGCCCATTTGGGGGTCTGGGGACTGAGGCCCGTGAGGGCTGGTGTGTCAGCTGGCATTGTCCCAAGACGGTTTTCACCCAAGTGGGGAGTCTGCGTTTCTCCCCACGAAGCGAGGTTAAGCCCTGGCCTCAGTCCCTGTGGGCCCCTTGCTGCGGACCCTGTGGCTCCTCCCAGACCTCTCGGGCTTACTGCGCATCTGGGCACTGGGAACCCCGTGGACACGTGTTTGCTCTTCTCGGATTGGGGTGAGCTATGTGCCGGGCGCGTGGACAGGGCCACTTGTCGTTGGCATCTGGTTGAGCCCCAAGCAAATGGAGGCCTCCCCACCATCCTGGCATCTTGTCCTGGCCACTGGGCCCCCCTGCACAGACAGGGCAGCGGGGAGGCGGCCAGGTCGGAGACTTGGCGGGCACTGTGCTGGGCCTCTGGGTGCTGCTTCCAGGGGGCGTGAGCAGCAGCGGACACTCCAGGTGAGGCCCTGTGTGTGGGCAGCGGGCAGCGGGCCAGGGCGGGCGAGAGGCAGACGCTGAGGGCGAAGGCTTCTTGACTCCATCCTGGCTCTTTGTTCTAAAACACACACCGCATGTTGCTTCATGGGGACCAGCATGGGAGGGATGAAACTGCATGGAGCATGCAGTTTGGTGAGCCGGCCGGGTCGAGAGCTCACAGCCCAGGTTCCCTGCATGCCCGCCCATTCCTGCGTGTGTCTGTGGTACGTGAGCGTGTATGCGGGACTGGAATTGCAGCGAGGTGTTGTCAGGGCTGAGTGACTCGTGCTGCCTGTTGTGGGCCTATGTGACCCGGACTTGGGGCTCAAGGCTGCAGGGGACCTGGGGGCTGGAGGCATGGAGCCCAGGGGGGCAGGGGGCCCAGGGGACGTCTACGGCTGGGGCAGGCATCAGGCCAGAAGGCAGGCGTGAGCCGGCCGTGGAGCCCCGTCCAGTCTGGGTGCTCTGGGGTTGGGCAGCAGACCCCCGAGCCTCCAGGGTCCCCCTGGGGGTCTGCAGGCCAGGCAGCTCCAGGCCGGACCCTCCCCTGGACCTGGGTGCCCGGGGCCCTGGCCCTCCATCCTGCCAACGCCCGATGTTGCTGGCTTTGTCCCCACACAGCCCCCAGAGGTCACCTGCTCAGACGTGTCTACACCCCACTTCCTGACCCTCTTTGGCCGTGACCACGTCCTGGCCAGGGTGACTCCTGGAGGGAGGACAGGCGGTAGCTGACAGCTCAGCTCCTGCTCCACCTGTGGGGTGGGGGGTGGGCTTGGGGAGACTGAGACTCCCAGCAGGATGGGGTCGGGGTGGAAGGTCACCGCCTGGGGGCGCTTGCACGGGAGCAGCCCCAGGTGGGCAGGGCAAGTCTGCGAAGAGCGGGCGGGGGCGGGAGGGTCGCCAGGCGGCCAACCTCCTGGAGTGGGGACTCTTGCCTGCACCCGTTGCGACGAACAGAGGTGGTTGTTAGACCTCGCAGCTTTCCTGCCTTGGGGAGGAAACCAGTCCCTTGATTGCAAACGTGTAGAAGGTCGGGAAGGGGCGGTGACACGCAGGCGGAGCCCAGTTATGCTGAAAGCGGACGTCCGTCAGACTGCGGTTACAGGGCAGGAGCGAAGGGGTAAACTGTCCCCAGGACATGGATGCAGCGAGGGGAGGGCTGAGAAGGAAACAGGCGCTGCTATCACAGCAGGGGCTCGGGTCTGGAGCAAGGGAAACCCCCAGTGTCCCCTATAAAGACAGACAGTGCTGAAGCTACAGACTACGTGAAATAAGCACACTTCAATAAATACGGTACCTTCCAGAAAAACACAATGAACGTTCGGCAGGAAGACCAGCAGCCCCCAGCGGGGCCTTGGGGCACAGTCAGAGGCCCGGCAGCCACGTGGGGAGCGGAGTGCCCGAGGGCTGGGCCCTGGGGGGCACCCGGGGCAGGGACACGCGGTCGCGAGCTTGGACTGAGCCCAGCCCGTCCCTGCAGCACTGGCCCGTGTTCACGGAGATGAAGGACCTGCTCACCTTGGTGCCGCCCCTGGTGGGCCTGAAGGGCAACCTGGAGATGACGCTGGCCTCGAGGCTGTCCACAGCGGTGAGCGACCCCGCCCCCCGGGGCTGGGCTCTGAACACCCAGTGAGGTCGGGGGTGGTCGTGTGGGGTCACTCGGCGGTCACGCCCGCATCTGGGGTCTGGACAGAGCTGGAAAGCCTGGTGGTGCAGACACACAGTCACGCAGCTGGGGGCTGACCTGCAGCCTGTGAGCTGTGAGTCAGGGTAGGCTGGGTGATGGGGGTTTGGGGCTCTTGCAAACTCTGGAACTCTGGCAAAGCCTCAATTTATTTGAAAATGAAAGCCTGAAAGGTCTTTCCTGTGTTCCAATCTGAGGAAGGAGGACAGTGAAGGTCGATCCTTTCTTAACCTGGAGTGTTTACTGGGAAAAGAACAGACAAGGAGTGAGGAGTCAGCATTCAGTAACTTAGTGAGCTCAGTACAGAGGAGCCAAGAGATGCAGTTTCTCTGAAGCTTTTCTTAACTGGTCTTGAATTTGGCCGGCAAAGGCCACAATGTTGGGTGTGGTGACGGCTTCTCTGGCCTGAATTGTTTTATCCCAAGAGAAGAGGGGCTGGACTACCTCTCCTGAGCAGGATGCTTGGCCCAGGTCTGGGCGAGAGGCTCCTGGTCTCCAGGGGCCCGTGTCCCCACCCCACTGCCCGAGTTGCCCTCTGACAGCCGGCGGGACGCTCCACTCTGGCGGCAGGGAGGGGGCCCCCGCTGACCTGCCGGGGCCTCCAGGGAGGGGGCACCCCTTTGGCCGTGCCTAGGGGACTCACATCAGCTGCTCTCCCCACCCAGGCCAACACCGGGCAGATTGATGACCCCCGGGAGCAGTTCAGAGTGGTCAGCAGTAACCTCGCCCTCGTCCAGGTGAGCCTCCCCTTAGCCCCCAAACGCTCCACACTCATCACTGCAAACCCGTGCATCCTCCTCATGGAGGGACCACGGTCTCACAGCCGGGGTGGGCCTGCGTGGCTCTGGACAGGACGCGTCTGTGTCCAGTTCCTTTGGCCGGGGCAGCCTCTGGCCACACGCAGAACCTGGACCAGGGCCACAGGCCCGCAGGCAAGGCTGCCGCTTACCGACAGGCTGCCTGCTCCGTGCACGGTGAGCTCTATGGCCAGGACTAACCCTGAGTCCCCGGCTTAGGGTCTGGGTCGCAGTCACCTCGGTAACACTTGCTAGTTCTCCTTTCCTGTTTCCTCCCGAATCTTCCTTAACCAGCATCCCATCCGCTCCTGCTCCAGGCAGGCCCTGGGTGGGCACTTGGTCCCAGCGTAGCGTGGATGCAATCTTGCCTTCTGTTTTTTTAAAAAGGTTAACATCAAAGTATAAAGGATGCTGTACACTGAATAATTAAGCTTTTTGGATAACTTCAGCATATCCTATCACAAAAATATAGAATCACATTTAAAATTCTTGACAACTGGCATTTTGACAACGGTATGGCCTGGAATGTCACTGGCAGGACAGATGTGCAACCGCTGGGGGTGGGCTCTGCGGGGCCCATGCAGACCCGGCCAGTGTGGCTAGCCTCTCCCGGGCACCCATCGCCTGGGCAAGGACGGGGAGGGAGTGGCCTGCAGTTACCGGCTTCTGCCGCACAAACTGCACTGCACTGGGGGCTCTGAAAAGACCTCCCGGCACGTTCACAGGGTTAGAACCATCCATGGCTCTGGTTTCCCGGAAGGATCACAGAGGGGATCTGATCACTGTTTCTTAGCCACACATATTTCCTTTCTGTGAGTTACCTGTCTTATCGCTTGTGCATAGTCCTATCAGATTATCCTTTTATCATTATGGTTGTTTCAGACTTGTGAAATGGACTCATTGTTCTGGATACGGATCTTTTTTTAAAAAATTACTTGGCTGCACAAGGTGTTCGTTGTGGCATGATGTGGCTCTAGCACCCCGACCATTGTTGGAACCCAGGCCCCTGCCTCGGGAGTGCAGAGTATACCACTGGACCACCGGGAAGCCCCTGGCAGGGGGCCTTTCACCAATTACAGGAGGGACGTGGTTTCTCCCAGTCTGTCCCAGTCTTTGTTCTGTGCCATCTCTTGTCATACAAGTCATACTTGGCACTTCATATAAATTTTATCTATAGTTTTCTTTATAGATTTTGCATGTTGTAGGAAGGAGGCCTTCCCTAATCCAAAATCTGAAACATGTACTATTCCATATTTTCATGTCTCAGCTTAGGTTTTCGTGTTTAGGTACATGTGTGTGAATGACAGAAGTCAGAATCATTTCCTTTCCCCAAGCAAACATGTGGTTTCTCTTACCCTGTTTACTCCATCCTGATGGGACTGCACCTTTATCGTAACGAACAGGCACATACTCACTACTCGTTTCCCAGACCCTGCTCTGCCCTGCCAACCCGTTGGTCTGTTTTCTGCCAAGCCACCCAGTTTTCACTCCTGTAGCTTTTTTAACACACATACTCATGATGAAAATGCCCAAAAGAGATACCACGTCCACCTTCTTTCTCAAAACTGTCACGGCTGTCCTTGTGTATGTACTCGTTTTGTGACACTCGAATGTAAAAATGAGCTGTCGGGTGCCATGCTGGGACGCTGGCTGGAATTCTGTGTACGAGCCAGGGCGTGTCCTGGGGCCCCAGGGGACGGGGGTGCTGCTGGAGCTCAGACCCGTGAGAGGGCAGCTGATCCAGGATAAACCCGGGACGCCGGGGAAGGCCGGGGCGCTGGGCTGGGCATCCGGCTGAGGTGGGTGCTGGTCGCCACTCCGGGGCGAGGGAAGGGCCTGCCTTAGCCTGGTCCCCGCCCACAGGTGCAGGCTGCCGTGGTGGGGCTCCTGGCGGCTGTGGCGGCCCTGCTGCTGGGCCTGGCCTCGGGCCAGGGGCTGGACGTGGTGGAGGCCCAGGTGCTGTGCGCCAGCAGCGTCCTCACCGCCTCCCTGGCGGCCTGCGCCCTGGGTGAGTGGCCCTCGGGGTCCTGCAGGGGCTGCGGTGCCCCTCCGTCTTCATGCCCACCATGTCCTGGACCCGCCCATCTTGGGCCTGGGAGGGGTCTGGCGTCTGGGGTCTGGAGCAGCAGTGCAGGTGGCCCCTGGAGGGAGGGGCAAGGGGGCGCACGGGGCACAGCGCAGCCCCCGTACCGCGCGTGCAGGCTCAAGACCCCTCCCTCGAAGCCGCTACACCTCCCAGGGCCTGCGTTCACGTCTCCGCCGAGGCCCAGGGTCTCCAGGGGTTTGGAGCCCCGGAGCCACCTGCCTGATGCTTCAGGGCCGTCAGTGTTGGGGCCGCTCCGGTGTCAAGCGCAGGAGCTACAGGCAGAGTTGCAGCCTCGAGGGTCTGACCCTGCGGAGGAGCGGCCGGGTGGGCGCATGGGCGCAGCGAGGTCCGGGCGGCCTCCTCCCCCCCGCCCACCACCCGGCTCCCGCCCGCAGGAGCGCTGATGGTCTGCATCGTGGTCGGCGCGCGGAAGCTGGGGGTCAACCCGGACAACATCGCCACGCCCATTGCGGCCAGCCTGGGCGACCTCATCACGCTCTCCCTGCTGGCTGTGATCAGCAGCTGCTTCTACAGACGCAGAGGTGCGCCGACGGCTGAGTGGGCGGCGGGAACGGGCACCCGGGCACCCGGGATGCGGGGAGCGCCGGCCGCGGTCTGCAGGCAGGTGCCGCCCTGCGCCCAGGAGGTGGGGGTGCAGCCCTGCGCCCGCCCCAGCTCCGCCCCGCTCCCCCGCAGACAGCCAGTACTTGTCACCGCTGGTCTGCGTCGGCTTCGCAGCGCTCACCCCCGCCTGCGTCCTCGTCGCCAAGCAGAACCCCCCCGTTGTGAGGATCCTCAAGTTCGGCTGGTTCCCTATCGTCCTGGCGATGCTCGTCAGCAGGTGTGCCTTCCTGTCTGTCCGTCTCCCCAGGAAGCCCCGGGCCGGGCCTCAGGTCCGCGGCTCTGTGGGCGTCGTGGGCCCCTCAGGGTGGAGGGGCCCGCTGCCCGGGCGCCGCGCCCCGCCCCCCGTCCTCTCTGACGTCGTCGGTTCCTGGCTGATTCGCTGGGAGGACAGCGGAGGCCCTGGGGTCTCTGTGAGGTCGCGGGGTCGCAGGCCAGACCCTGGCAGCGTCTCCGGGGAGTCAGCACATCCACACCCCCTCGGGGGCCTGGGGAGGGTCTGGGGTGTTCTTAGGGGGTGACATCTTCGGTGGGCGTCCCGGAGAGGCGGGACTCGGGACGCAGGTGTAAATGCACACGGGGGCCCAGAGGGTGCAGCAGAGGTTGGGTGGGGGGTGACGGGGCACCCGCGCTGCTAACGGTCTGCCCTCTGCCCGCAGCCTCGGAGGGCTTATCTTGAACAAGACCCTGTCCCGGCCGCAGTTCAGAGGCATGGCCGTCTTTGCTCCCATCATGTGTGGTAGGTACTGTGGCCATCATGAGGGCTTTGGGGCCGGGGGTGCTGGGAGAACAGTAACTGCAGGCCTTCGGGTTCAGGGTCAGCCCCAAACGCAGCTGGGAGGCCAGGCTGTGGTCCTCAGTGGCTCCCCTGGGGCACGGCTGCCCTCGGGGCACCAGGACCAGGCCTGAGCCCACGCCTGCTGGCTGCCACCCAGACCCACCTGCTGGCATCGGGGCCCCACACGGCTTCCCTCTTAGATTCACTGACATTTACGAGTAAAAGCCCGGGTTCCTGTCTTCTCCTTGAGTGGCAAGGCTGCAAGTACAGGCTCACGTCCTGGAGACCCCCAGGGTCCCCGCTCAGCGTCTGCAGTGGGGGCAAGCACCGGGCCCCACGAGGAGATGAACTGGGTGGTGGGGAGTGGTGAGGGGCGCAGGCGGGCTCCCGTGTGAGCAGCGTGAAGCGTGCCACCAGGAATCCGGACAGTGGGCCATGCGGGCTCCATCTGCAGGCCCCTTGGCCCTGGCCGTCCTGTGAGTCCTCCGGAGCAGACCAGGTGGTCGGCCTCCACCCTGGGGGGCCCAGGGAGGGGTCCTCCAGGGCTGCGGTGACAGGGGAGGGACTGTGGCCAGGGGCTAACACTTGACCTGCGCCCGCAGGAGGCCTGTGGCTCCGGCACCTCAGCTCCTGGTGACGCCAGGAGCCCCTCAAGCCCAGCTCAGCTGCGTGCACCCCGCCCCGTCTCCTCTTCTTCTGGCCACAAGGTTCCCTCATGTGCCCACAGTCTGGACCATTCCTGAGCGGCTCCCCGAGACCAGCCCTCCCTCCCCCCCTCCCCCTGCGCCCTGCACATGGGCATCAGCCACTGAGACCCGAGGCTGCTGGCCACGCTTCCTCCACTCAGAGGTGCCCTGTCGAGGGGACCCTGCTGCTGCCTGGACGCCTCCCTCGCGAGGTCTCAGCTGCCTGGTCTGGAGACAGACAAGGCGTGTGGTCAAGTGCGAGGAAAAGAGGAAATGAAGTGCTGAATCGGCCAAGGGAGGCTTCCTGGAGTTGTTGAACCTAAAATAAGGGACAGGCTCCGACACGGAAGTCAAGGAGGGGAAACCGGGCTGTCTTGCAGGCGTTGGTGGCAACCTGGTGGCCATTCAGACCAGCCGGATCTCCACGTACCTGCACCTGTGGAGTACGCCCGGGGTCCTGCCCCTCTGGATGAAAAAATGTTGGCCCAACCCGTGCTCCACGTTCTGCAGCTCAGGTGGGTCTGGGGCCTTCCAGGGACCATGTGGTTGTTTCTTTCAAGGGTGGCATCTGTGAGCCACTGGAGTCTGTCTCACCAGGCCCGACCCCCAGCACAGAGGCCCCTGTGCCCCAGGCCTGCCGTCCAAGCCCCGGGTTGGGCCGTCTGCCCCATCCTGTCCGACTTCCCACCTGTGTGCAGCTGTAGCCTGTGGGCCGTCCCAGAGCCACGCACGGGGCGGGGGGCGGCACGCAGCTACCAGTCACGCCTCTGCAGGGACCAGCGCTCCACGGGCTGGGGGTCACCCTGTGACCCTGTCACCTCTTAACTCCATCCCTGGAGATCAGGTCACAGCACATGGCTTTGGGGGGAAAAGTATAGTTCTTAGTTTTCAATGGATTTTCCTGAGTCTTCACGCCACCTGCTGATAGTAACAACTATCTTTTCCCTTTCTAAGTTTTTTTAAAAGATCCTTTTTAACTATCAGGACTTGTGCAATTTGTCACCATGAAGAGGTCTGGTGCAGCCTCTCCAGGGTGTTTTACGTTACGTCCACATGACTGTGCTGTCCTCCCCACCTAGCTGATGAGATGCTGTGTTAACTCAGAGCAGATGGAGCCTGGCTCTCACTGGGACCCCCACATCATGGGCTGGCTCTAAGCCTGCGGCCTCAGCAGGAAAGCGCGTCTCTCGCAGCCTTGGAGCCGCACGCATAGCCGCTGAGGACTGTACCAAGGGGTCCCTGGCCTTGGCCCCAGTGCGCCCGCACGGCAGCCTCTGGAAGCCGCTGGCCTTGGCCCCAGCACGCCCGCACGGCGGCCTCCGGAAGCCGCTGGCCTTGGCCCCAGCACGCCCGCACGGCGGCCTCTGGAAGCTGCTGGCCTTGGCCCCAGCGCGCCCGCACGGAGGCCTCTGGAAGCTGCTGTGGGTCCTGCCCCTCTGCCGGGGCATCTGCATCCACCTCCATCACAGCCAGTCGCATCGCCTCCTAGTCGCCCTGCTTGCTGCTGTGGCTCCATCCTGGTTGTTGCTCCGACGCCGGCTCCCAGGAGTGCTGGCCGCGCCCGTGGGGAGGACACGCAGCGGCTCCATGACGCGTGTGGTGGAAAGTGCACGTGGCCACCACACTGCGGCCGCCGCTCAGCCATGGCCCTGCCTCCCACAGAAATCAACGCCACGTCGGCCCGCGTCCTGCTGCTGCTCGTGGTGCCCGGCCACTTGGCCTTCTTCTCCGTCGTCTCCCTGCTAGAAAGCCAGGCGGTCCCAAGCGGCAGGACCTTTGTGCTCCTGTACCTGCTGGCGGGGCTGGTCCAGGTAAGGGCGGCCACCGTGCCCCGGCCTGGGAGGGGTCCCTGGACAAGCAGGACGTAGTCCCCGCCTCCAGAGGTTCGGTCGGCTGGTCCGGCCCAGGGGCCATGTCCAGAGGCACTGCTGTTGCCTCCCCAGCAGAGTCAGGCCAGCGGCGGAGGCTGGGTCCCGTGATGGGCAAGGCTAGCCAGGGGCTCCTAAGGGTGCGTGTGGGCTTCTGCTGGCAGCCCACCTGCCCAGGCCCTGGGGGCGGCCCCGTGAGGGCACGTCGGCACGGCTGTGGCCCCAAAGGATAGGCAGGGAGCCCAGGAGGCCGTCCAGAGCGGCACCAGGCAGGATGGCCTGGACAAGCGGCTTCGGGGCCTGAGCCCTGACTATGCACAGGGTGCTTCCACACAGGCTTCTGGCAAGCCGGAGAAGTAGAGCTGGCCCGAGGCTTTGGGCAGAGACATGCCTCGGGCTGAGGGGAGCCGGGGCGACATGGGGGCCGGGACGGCACGCCCATCAGCACCTCCAGCCAGAGGCCTGCGGCCCCTCCTGCACGGCTGTCACCCCACCTCTCCCCGCACAGGTGACGGTCCTGCTGCACCTGGCGGACGTGGCGGTTCGGCTGGCGTGGCGGCAGGCCCTGGACCCGGACGACCACTGCATCCCGTACCTCACGGGGCTGGGTGACCTGCTGGGCACTGGCCTGCTGGCGCTCTGCTTCCTCATCCACGGGCTGCTGTGGACTGGGGCGCAGCCGGGCGGCCCCCTGGACCCGGCGCCTGGACCCTCCTAGGGGCCCGGGAGACCCCTCCCTCGCGCCCACAGGACCCAACGCAGCTCCTCTGGCTAGACCCTGGAGCAGGCCAGCCTCTGCCCAGCACACATGGGGCGCGCAGGGGTGGGGCCCTCAGCCCACAGGGCCATCCCCCCCGTTTTCCGGGGACAGGCCTGCTCCTCCTTTCTGCTCCCAGCGTCTCTGATCATCAACAGAAACCTCTGCTTAGATTTAAACCCCCAGAGGACGACGCCTGGCCCACCCCGATGGGAGGGGATTGGCCCCAAACCACAGCGAGGAGAGGACGCCAGCGCTGCAGTCGAGGGAAAGAACGCCCAAGCTTCCAGCTCGGCTACAAAAACTTTTATTCACTCACACGAAGAGCTTGGCCCAAGAGCAGCAGGGACCTCAGTGCATGGGAAACGGAAGCCGGTCCCAAACACCTCGGGGGACAAAGGTCCAACCCTGGCCCAGAGGCTGCGTGTCCAGGGTGCTCTGGACAAGCAGGGAGCTGAGGTGCTGGTGAGGCGGCTGAGATCCATCTACAGATGAGGACACAGCCCCCACCCCTGCCCCCGCAGGACACTGGGATCACCATGGAAAGTGGGGTCATTCCCACAGGCCCAGGCCTCAGGAGACAGACAGAAAGCAGAGTGAGAACCACCAGCATCTGAACGACAACACCTGCGAAGGCACAGGGCTCTGGGGCCCGGGGTCCAGTCCCCCCGCAGGCAGTAACTGTGCACAGTCACAACTCGCATCCTCCCGCGGGGCGGGTGCACACTGAGAGCCAGCACACACGCCTGGGGCACACCTGAGCAGCCCCAGGCCAGGGTCAGGGTCCGGCATGCACCTCGGTGCACAGAGAACAGCTTTGCAAACCACGAGACACCGAGGCCCAAATAAAAACTAAGGAAGCTTGACAGTCTGCCGGTGTGTGGGCTGCAACAGAGCCTGCAGGGACCCCCGGGTCCTCAGCCTGTCGGCTGGGGGCCCTGCCATCCTCAGGGCCCCCCCCCCCGTGTCCGAGCAGGGAGACCAGCACCTGCTCTCGCAGCCAAGGCAGGAGGCCCAGCCCCAACCGTCCCTGACAGAGCGGAACAGAAACCCTCAACACCGTGCCCCGGAGTCTCTGAAGAACGGGCCTGGCCGCCCAGCAGCACCCCTGGCCCGGCTGGGGTGGGTCATGGCCGGGCCTGCAGACCAGCTGCACCTCCCAAGCATGGCGCCTCCTTGGGCCCCGTGGCGCCTCCGCCCGCAGGCAGCACCTCCTGCAAAGCAAGCACAGCAGTGAGCTCGGCCGCCCAGGCTGAACCCACTCGCCCTCCCCCAGTTCAGGTGTATGTCACTTCAAGGGAAAGATTCCATCACTGACAAAACTGCAGAGAGGTGAGCTCCATCCCCGCCCCGGTCTCCTTAGAGGGGGTACCCCCCACCCAGGCCAGCCCCGTGTGGATGGGCTCCAGCCGCTGCCTCTAGGGAGCCGCCCGAGCACTGGGCTCCAGACCTCCAGGGACACTGATAAGCACCCACCCCCTGCTGCCCCAGGAAGGAGCCCAGGATGAGGGCCACCCCGCGGGCGGAGGGATGCTGTGAGGCCTTCCAGACACTGCGACCAGGGGCCTCCAAGCTCCATCCAATGTCCACTTCTAATGCCACAGCCCAAGTTGAATATAAGAAAACCAAAGTTACTATCTGATTTTTACATATGTGTTTCAAATCTGATAAAGCACAGAGATCACCCTTATCTATCCAAATCTGAATTATCCACTGCCGCCCACACGCAGCTTAACCACTGACCCCAGCAAACCATTTAACCTGCTTTGGCCTATCCGCAAAGGCTGAAACCCAGCCAGCCCAACTCTCATAGGCCTGAACACATGAACTTGAGTACATGAAATCCCACCTTGCCCACCAAGACATGTGAACCTGAGCTGCAGGCTCAGCCTGTACTGCTCACACCCTCACCGCCCCTCCAGAAAACACTGTGGCCACGTGGCCAGAGGCCCAGGGCAAGTCCATCTCAGGGACGAGTTTCGTGGGGCGCAACCAGCCCAGAGAACAGGGCGCCGAACCTGGAGGACGTAGACGGGCAGGTCAACAGCAAGCAGGGGGTGGAAAGCGGGAGGCTGCGGGCTGAGCGCCAGGGGCAAGACCCCATCCCCTGAGGGTTCGTCCTGCGGAAGCAAGAGCACCGTGTCAGGGACCCTGGTCCCAGGAGGCTGCCCCCTGGATGCGGCTGTGCCGGCCCAGCCCATCCTCCCAAGGCCCACAGCGTCAGGGGCTGGGGGTCAGCCGCCTGCCCTCCCTGCTCCCATGGCCCTGCTCAGCCCCAAGGCCCACAGCCGCCAACACAGAAGTGCTCAGTGAAGATGCGCCAGGGGTCAGAGCCACGCATCCTTGGTGTGGACGCCTCTCCCCTCCCCATCCCCTGCCAGCCCCGGAAGGCAAGGCTAAAGGCGACTGTGTCCTGCCAGATGGGGAGCCCACATCCTGACCAGGGAGAGCATGGACACCGTGGCATGACAGACTGGGGCGGGGGCGTTGGGGGTGTCTGGGTGACGCGTGCCCTCACCTGCAGCAGCTGCACCTGGACGCAGGGCAGGGCGCCGGGCACGGTGAGGCTGCCCCACAGCCAGGCTCCCGGGCTGGTGTAGACATCGCCTTCCCCCGGGCTTGGTACAGAGTCCCCGGTGGCTCCTAAAATAGAGCACGACCTCCTGCGTCCTCCAAACAGGCGGCGCGCGGGCCCCCGCCCTCTGGGGTGGACCCCGCCTCACCCTGCACGCCCACCAACCAAGGGCACACGGGGTCCCTGACACATGGAGCACAGCGCTCCTGGGAGGACAGACGGAAGCTGCCTCCCCCTCCCCCACCCCCACCCTGACACCTGCTCAGCAGCTCCTTCGGTCCCACTTCCTTCACAAAAACCATCACTGTCTTGTTTCATAACAATACACTTAAAAAAACACTGACCACAGAGAAGACAAGCACCCAACCCCAGAAAGGTTTCTCTGACACAGGAACACGGCCCTGACCCTAGATGGTGGGGCGGGCGGGCGCACTCGGGCACGGGGATGCCGAATGGCCTCACACGGAAGACAAGCCACCCATGGGCATGGCCGCGCCTGGGGAGTCTCACTCCAGACACCCCACCCCCGGCCCCTGCATGGCCTCTGGGTCCACATTCCGGCCTCCGCTGGAATTTTACAGGAGTCCCTATCACGCTTTCAAGTCTTCCATCACCCTAGCACACTTCCCTGCTAAAAACACGTCCATAAATGGCAATTCCACTTATTTTTAAAGTTTATTTTAATGTACTTTCTAGGAGTGAATGTTTTGCATCTGAAAAGCAGAGTTACCACTGTAGTTAGTAGTACAAACCCAATGAGAACAAGACATACTAAACTGCTAACTATGAAACATCAAAGGGGAAACCCCGCTGACACATCAAGGAGGGCACTGCCAGCATACTCCCAGGCAGCTCAGGTCTGTGTGAGCTTAGAGACTGCTGTCAAAACAATTTTTTAACAAAATGCTCACGTCCTTTAAATATACCTTCATCCCAACGCTGCAGCTGAGCTGCAGATTCAGCTCATTTGCTTTGGACGATGCCCACGTGGTACAGTCAGAAATAAACCTATGGAGGGTCTGATCTCATTTTACATCCAAATGGACACACCTGCATGCCAACTTGTTTCAAGGCATATCAGGGAAGCCCCTGTCATGAAACCACTATGGAATAAATTAAGGCAGGCCCCAAACAATGCATCTTTTGAAGTTACTTTTAAAAGCAGACAAGATGTCGGGATGTCTCTGGTTGTTAAGAATCTGCCTTCCAATACAGGGGGTGGGGGTTCAATCCCTGATTGGGGGACTAAGATCCCACACACTGTGGAGAAGCTAAGCCCGTGTGCACCACAGCTAAGACCCCGTGTGACCCAGCTAAGCCCGTGTGCACAGCTAAGACTGTGTAACCCAGCTAAGCCCGTGTGCACAGCTAAGACTGTGTGACCCAGCTAAGCCCGTGTGCACAGCTAAGACTGTGTGACCCAGCTAAGCCTGTGTGCACAGCTAAGACCCAGTGTGACCCAGCTAAGCCCGTGTGCACAGCTAAGACCCAGTGTGACCCAGCTAAGCCCGTGTGCACAGCTAAGACCCGGTGTGACCCAGCTAAGCCCGTGTGCACAGCTAAGACTTCGTGAGACCCAGCTAAGCCCGTGTACACAGCTAAGACCCCGTGTGACCCAGCTAAGCCCGTGTGCACAGCTAAGACCCGGTGTGACCCAGCTAAGCCCGTGTGCACAGCTAAGAC
>CM035289.1:159449-175126 GCA_020226075.1 Hydropotes inermis
CCCGTGTGACCCAGCTAAGCCCGTGTGCACAGCCAAGACCCAGTGTGGCAAACATTTTTTAAAGTAGGCAAGGTTTACATGATGTGTGTCTCCTACTCATCACCAAGTCACATCTTAAAGATGGGGTGAGTCTGAACCCCCTCTTTCCTTGGCACTGACAGTGCAGAGAGAGCCGTGTTACCTCTGAAACCCCAGCTGGGATCCAAGCTCTGCCTTCATGCACGACTGTTGGCGCACATGCTGCTTAATTAGGGGAATTAAGGAAAAATCATGCGAGTAGATCAGAAATAAACTCTGGTTCTTCTAGACATTGTGACTGAGTGTCTGTTTCACACCTAGTGACAGATGGGTCCACAGGGCTCAACAACGAGCCCAGTTTTAGTCAGTGCCTAGCACGTCACTGTGTTCACGAGGTCAAGCCCGGCCAGCTCTGCCCACTTGGTCAGCACGCACTTAACTGAAGAAAGTCACACAGGCCCTCCTCCCAGCGCCTTCAGTCCACGGGTGCAGGCCTGCGCCCCACAGATGCCAGTCATCGTCAAAGGAGTCGCTGCCACTGGCGTGGAGGGCACTCAGCTGGGCCCCCTCCCCCTTTCTCACCCAGGGCCCCCTTCTCCTCTCTCTCACCCGGGGACCCCCTTCTCCTCTCTCACCCGGGGGACCCCCTCCTCTCTCAGCCAGGGCTCCCTTCTCCTCTCTCAGCCAGGGCCCCCTTCCCCTCTCTGTCAGGGGACCCCCTTCTCCTCGCTCAGCCGGGGCGCCCTCTCCCATGCACAGAATACCCGCACCATCAGTGGACCATGGCCCGGCCATTCCCCAGCCATGCAGAGATGCATGATCTTGGGACAGGTCCACACTGGGGAGGGGAGGCGAGGTGACGTGTCGGGCACCATGGCCAGGGACAAAGCATAGGGAAGCATGTTTCTACGCGTCTGCAAAAATCAAGGCTCTGGGGAAACACATGGCTGGCCCGAGGGCTCTCGAAAAGGGACGGTGGGCCCGTACTTACGCTCCCCCTCCTGCTGGCTGTCTTGGGCCTTGAGCTGCGGGTGGGGGTGGGAGCCTTCACACTCAAGAAGCGCCCCCCCGTCTCACATGAGAAGCCTGGATGCTTGGCAGGCTCCAGACTTCTACGTCCCTTGAAAGCCAATACAGTGCTTCAATCACTGAGCAGGTAAACATAGCCAACCACCCCTGGAGGACACAGACAAGCCAGCAGGCTCCTTATCCTGAACATAGGTAGATTTGAGAACATTGCTGCTGACCCTCCTGTGTGAGCAGAAATCTGCTAGCTGAAAGTGAGTGAGGGGGGAAGTCAGTGTCTTCTGAAGCCCTGCGGAAGCGGCAGGCCCAGAGCCCGGGCCTCAGGGGCCGGATGGAGCCCCCCGGCCTGACTCGCCAGGGCACAGCCTCCAGCTGGGTGACTGGGAACATGAGATACAGGGACCTGCACGCTGACGGTCCCGCCGAGCAGCACACACAGTGCCCCAACTCTCCAAGTGTGCGTGCATGCACGCACACACGGGGAGACCAGGGCGAGGAAGGGGTGCACGGATGTCAAAGACCTGAAGCACAAAGCCTCCCCGGGAGCCGTGAACACACAGATGTGCAAACGTTCATGGCATTTAGGAGTGAGAACGGGACACAAGCGAGATGCCAACCTGAAAGCAAGGCCAGCTGGTAACCTCTAACCAAGTGATGACCCTGTCTGGTATGTTTCTAAGTGTCTGGCTTCTAAAAAGTTAATGCTGAAGTATTAACAAAAACCACAACAGAGAAAGAAAACCGCCCTACAGATGCCGCCCCGGCAGCTCTGTCTCTACGGGCCCCACCCCGTCTGTACCCCCGCCACCCCAGGGCTCGGGGGCCGGGGGGCCTCCTCCCCCGTGACAGTGAACACTGACCACACACAGGCGGCACGGGGCAGGGTTTACGTGAAGAGAGCCGGCAGAGAAGAGCGTGCCATCATCATACAGAGAAGAGGCGTACGGACGACAGAGCACCGCTGACCCCACACACCTTAGACTTTTGAAACAAGCTGTAGTTAAATATCTCACGTGGCGCTTCTGGAGGAAGCCAGAGTCAGAGTCACAGTGCAGCAAGCGCGGCCGCCCTGGACAGACAGACAGCTCGCAAACCAGCACGGACCGTGCAGGCCGCTCAGTGTGTCTTAAAGACCCCACAAAGCGGCTGACGCTTTAAAACCAGGAGCCTCCCACCCAGGTTCCCGCGCACCCAGCCCAGCGCACGCAGCCTCACCAGCGCGGCTCCCGGGGCCTCTCTGCTTCTTCTCTTGGGCTCGCTGAACGGACTGGGAATCAGTTCTCGCTGAGCCTCCACCTTCCTAAATCCAAAAAAAAAAAAAAATCATCATCAGCTGGGACCCGAACAGCAAGGGGTGACTGAGCACAGGGTGTGTTTCACGGTCAGAGGATCAAACGCCAAGTAGGGTGACGGGCGCTGAGTCAGACGAGACTCTGATCCAGAGGCAACACTTATTCCTCTGGAGTCTAAAACATGCAAAACACCTCACACGGCAACCAGCCTGTGAGCTAAAGACCCCTCTGCTGCCTGAAACACAGAGCCCAAGTCCTGGTGACGACCTGAACCCTGCCCCATGGCCTCGGGGCAGGCCTCCACCTCCTTGGGCTGCATTCCGCCTCCCGGGGCTGCCCCGCGGCCTCAGGGTGGGCCTCCACCTCCCAGGGCTGCCCCAGGGGCCTTGAGGGGCTGGTCCGTGGGGGCAAGGCTGGGAGCCCCATGAGGACCTTCATCCCTGGGGGGCGCGGGCCTAACTGTGGCCCTCTCTCCGCGCACCTTCCGGGCTCCCAGACGCCAGGCCAGCCCCAGGCACACAGCTAGCGAGAAAACGGACAGGGTGGGGATCAGCCTCACACGCCACTGACCCTGGGCCTCGGCCACCGCTGCGTCCCTCACGGTGGACGCTGACTCCATGGATTAGCTCTCGTTAAATCGTGGCAAAGTAAGATTTAACTTTTTGAACATAAACATCACTATCCAATTTAACCTGCACCACAAAGAGAAAGCTACTTGACTGCTCCCACCTGAGGCTAAGGAAAAGCCTGTTCCAAGACTCTGATTAAGTTACTCTAAGTTACAGTGAACACATGACCGACACGAGCGCAGCTGTAACACGTGAGCGTCAGGCCTCACAAGTCGAGAGGCTGTCATAACCCTCCAGAGACAGAACTCCCAGACCATTCTCTTTTTCTCATCAGTTCTAACTGGTGATTTTTCCTGGTTTTCACTTCCATCAATCTTTACACACAGTTGATGTCGCAATTCCTCTCTGTCAGGAGTCCGTCTGAGGACCTGCTATTACATGATACACTCAAACACCAGGACATTTCAACATTATGAACATCCCAGGTTTTCTCAGGAAAAGACATGTTATCACCAAAATCATAGGACTCGAAAAGACCTTAGAAATCATGTCAAAGCCCCTTATTTCAGAAATAACTGAGAACTGAAGGCTCGGACAAGTTAAGTGATTTGCTCAAGGTCATAAACACTAGTCCGTTCCAGGTTCGAGACAGGAATTCGGGTTTCCAGACTTGTAGCCGGGGCGCCATGCTCTCGCAAGCCCCTAGGAAGCGTCTGCAGTAGAGGGTTAATCCAGGACACCGCACGATGGGGCAGGAGCCGAGCTAGAAGCCGGTGACCCCAGGGCAGCTCATACCAGGTAGAAGCCTCCGGTCCCCACCGCAAGCCTAGCATCTCTCCGAGGACCGCTCTGCTCCAAGGGGCTGGACTCCGCAGGCCGTGACGCCCCTTTGCCTGGCTCCTGCTGCCAGCCAGGCTGGGCGCGGGGGGGTGAGTCTGGCTCCACCTTGATGGGCACCAGTGGCTCCGGAACACTGGTGGCTCCCCGGGGGCCGCTTGGGGTCAGAGCCTGGGGGTCCTGACCCAAGTTCTTCACGGGCACAGCCACCAGACAGCCCAGGGCCCCTGCGCCCATGGCCGGCATGTCGTCTGTGGCAAGGCCGCCCTGCTGGAAACCCACAGCTGCTGTCCCGAGGACGAGGGGGCTGTCCGGGCCAGGTGGGATGTCGCCGTGGGCCACCAAGACCAGCGGGTCCATCGGCCCGAAGGAAGCCTGACCGGCAGGGAGGTCCCCTCCAAGAGAGGCGCCCACAGAAGTCACATCGACGGTCAGGATCCCAGCGCCCAGCGCCTCGTCAGGGGCCCCGGGGGCAGCACTGCCGTCGGCCGGTGGGTCGGAGAAGAGGACCGCCAGGTCCACGTGGCTGAACTCGCCCTGCCCGGGGCTGCCGGGGTCGCTGCTGGGCGTCAGCGTGCTCGGAGCCCCCAGCGGAGGGAAGAGGTCTGAAAAGGAAGGAACACTGGTGACCACAGTGACCAGAGAGGGGAGGGCCGTCTAAGCTTCAGACGCGGACAAGACACACCGAGGGAGCACGGATGCCACCACAGCCCCAGCCGGCCCCCGAAGGCAGCATGCGCTGTAGGAAGGAGCGCAGGGGACGCGCAGGTGCCCTGCACGGGGGCTCGGAGCCTTGAGCCCCCGGGTCCTCGCCCCGGCCACTGACACTCCCCAAGTAACAATGAGAGAAGGTTTCACCCCGAGTCCTTCAGGCTCCACACCCTTCACTGACGCCATCCCGCGGTGCCCGGCAAGACAGACCCATGGACCACGAACCACCAACCTCAGGCCACGCTGACCCTGCGGCTCGGGGACCCTTCTGGGGTCAACTGTGTCAGGCCACCTCTCAGCCTGCTCTCTGCCTCTCCCGAGCTCGGGGGGGGGGGGGGACGGGGAGGACTGCAGGGCGAGCTGGCCGGCCGGGCTGCAGAGACGCACAGCAGGCCCTGCGCGTTGAGCCCAGGCCACGGCCCCCTGGACAGAGTGGCTCCCAACGGGCTTGGAGAGCCGCCCTGTTTCCAGATGACCCCGCCCCACAGCAGGCACAGGCCCGGCCCCAAGTGGCCTCCCCGGACCACAGCAGCACCCATGCACGGCACCCGAGTAACTGCTCCTCAGTGAAGGAGCACCAGCTGTGAGGTCACCCCCGGGGGAAGGGACAGTGGAGACATTAAAGGATGTCACTGAACCTTCATGCTGGAGTTCAGATGCAAGAACACCCATCATCCCAAATCCTGGCGAATGCTCGCCAGGCATCAAGCCACCAGGAAGACGGGAGCACGAGAATCTGGTGGAGGAGCCAGCGGGTCTGCAACAGGCCTCTCCTGTAGCGGCCAGCAACCCCCAACCTGGAGCGAACCCCAAGCTCACACTGCCCTGTGGACACCGCAGCAGAGCAGCTACGAGGTTCCACTGGGGACCCAGGGAGGAAAGCTGCCACAGACGCCGTCCCCGAGCAAATGAAGGACAGCCAGCCATGCAGAGAGCCTCTGCCCACGGCTGTGCTGCTATGGAGCTTAGACGCCGGGCCCGCCCAATGGGGCCTCAACCACCATTCAGCACCAAGGAACATTCTGGAGAGACGGCAGGGGCTCTCTGAAGATGGTAAAAACGGAAACACGTCTCTTTCCCAAAACTTTCCAGTTTCCTAGACAACCTTGCTGATCCAGCTCCCTATGAAAAGATCAAGAATGATAATATGGTTTTTCCAGTAGTCACATATGGATGTATAAAGCTGGACTATTAAGAAAGCTGAGAGCCAAAGAACTGATGCTTTTGAACTGTGGTGTTAGAGAAGACTCGTGAGAGTCTCTTGGACTGCAAGGAGATCCAACCAGTCCATCCTAAAGGAGATCGGTCCTGAAAATTCACTGGAAGGACTGATATTGAAGCTGAAACTCCAATACTTTGGCCACCTAATGCGAAGAGCTGACTCATTGGAAAAGACCCTGATGCTGGGAAAGACTGAAGGCAGGAGAAGAAGGGGGCGACAGAGAATGAGATGGCTGGATGGCATCACTGACTCAATGAATGTGAGTTTGGGTGGGCTCTGGGAGTTAGTGATGGACAGGCAGGCCCGGCGTGCTGCGGTTCATGGGGTTGCAAAGAGTTGGACACAAGTGAGCAACTGAACTGCACTGAACTAAACTGAATCTAGGCAAACATCAAGAAACACCAACTTGCTCATAAATTTCCATAGCCTTCTGCTAATTCCATAAGAGTTTACTGGAGACCTGCCATGTGCCAGAGCCAGATGTTCACAACCCTTACACAAACATTAACACCGACCACGTGAAGGCAACCAGCTCCCTCCATGCCAGTACTTCCCTGCCCCACCTCCACCCAGTGTGACTCCACCCAGGACCAGCGTGAGGGGACACAGCCCCTCCAGGGCCAAGCAGGGTTCCTCCACGACAGACACACACTCCCCAGCACCTACAGTCACGTCGAGCCGTGAGTCCCTGCCCACCCACAACGGACTTCCTCACCTACCCGACATGAGACCGCGTCAGGTCACAGACCCGAGACGTCCACGCCTGACACGAGACCGCGTCACAGACCCGGGACGTCCACATCCGACACGAGACCGCGTCAGGTCACAGACCCAGGACGTCCACACCCGACACGAGACCACGTCACGTCACAGATGTGGACACTCACGGTCCCCTTCCCTACATGCCTTACATTCCAGCTCCCCTCCCAGGAGCACAGAGCGGGCGGCGGCTGTGCACGAGGTGGGCAGGCAGCCCTGAGCAGAGTCCAGCAGCAGCCGCTCAGGTGACTACAGCCAGGACCTCACCCTCGAGGTGTTGCAGGAGCAGCACAGCCGCCAGGCTCCAGGGAGAGGCTGCTGCCTGACCACCCAGCCCCTGCACGCCACACCCGGGGGCCTGGGCTCACAGTTGGAAAGCCAGGCTGCAAAGTACCCAGCGCCCGGGGGTCAGGACGGCCAGCACCGTGTGCAGAGTCACCGCAGGACTCTTTGCAGGCTCCACTCTGCCCCTGCGCTCGTCCAGAAACAATCTGTTCTGTCTCCATGACTGTCCTGGGCAGGGCTGGACAAGAGAAGCTGGAGGGGACAGGGGCGGTGGAGGGGCAGCTCGGCACACAGGATGAGGTCAAGGCGAGCTTCAGGAGCCCTGACTGCCCAGACCAGGCAGGGGAAGCCCCTGAGGCCGGGCGGGCGAGAGGATCAGGGCAACACGGGCAGAGCTGCGGGCCGGGCGTCCAGGATGCAGCGAGCGGCTGCACCCAGCATGCGCCCTCGGGTCGCCGGGGGCCCACCTGGGTGCCGGCGGTGCTGCCTGAGCACGTGGGCCTTCATGCTGTGCTTGGAGGCGAAGAGCCGGTCGCAGCTGGACACCGGACACCTGCTCTTCGGGGCAGCCACGTCCTGCAGGTGCTTCTTGGAGTGGATGTAGAGGCTGCTCCGCGCCGAGAACCGGGCACAGCACCCTGGGGAGAGAGGACAGCAGCGTGAGGCGCCAGGGCCCCTGCCCCGGGTGGCACCCCAAGACGCCGACGGCCGCACCAGGGCCAACAAGAGCAAGAGCAGCGCTCACGGGGAACGTGCGTGGAGTCAGGCAGCGGGGCACAGGCTCCCCCCAGGACCACCAAGACCGTGGGCGCCTGTGACGGCCAGACAGACGGTCACCGCCCGCCGGGGAGCTCTGAGTCACCCGCACCTTCAGAGGTCCAGTTACTTGATCTGCACACACTCTCCACGGAAGAACTTTCAATTCCCTGGAAGACTGTAGAAGGCTTCTGGAAGAGCTCTTTGCTCAAAAAGATAAAAAGTGAGCAACCAAATCCAACAACACATTAAAAGGGTCACACACTACAATCTAGTGGGATTCTTCCCAGTGATGCCAAGGGTTTTCAGGATCCACACATCAATCAGTGTGACACACCACACCAACAAGTGGAAGAATAAAAACCATATGATTATCTCAATGATGCAGAAAGAGCTTCTGACGAATTCAACACCCATTTTTGATAAACACTTCAGAAGGTGGGCACAGACGGAACATACCTCAACATAATAAAGACCATATACAACAAACCTTCACTTCACACAACAAACTAATATCATACTCAACAGTGAAAAGCTGAGAGCATTTCCTCTAAGATCAGGAACTAGACAAGGATGTTCACCCTTGCCACTTTTATTCAGTACAGTTTTGCAAGTCCTAGCTAAGGCCATGAGAAGAAAAAGAACCAAAGGGAATTGACAACTGGAAAAGAAGAATGTAAACTGTCACTGTTTTCAGATGACACGATACTATACACAGAAGATCCTAAAGATGCCACCAGGAAACTGCTAGAGTTCACCAGGGAATCTGGTGAGGTTGCAGGTTGAAAAATTAATGCACAGCAACCTGTTGCATTTCTATAGACTAACATCAAGAGATCAGAAAGGGAAATTCAAGAAACAATTCCATTTATCATCATATTAGAAAAAATAAACTATGCGGGAATAAACCTACCTAAGGAGATGAAAGACACACATTCCAAAACTAAGACGCTGGTGAAAGCAAAGATACAAACAGATATACCACGTCCATGGAGCAGAAAAATCAATACTGTCAAAATGACAAAATACTACAGAAGGCAATCTACAGATTCAGTGCAATCCCTATCAAACCACCAACAGCACTTTTCACAGAACTATAACCAAAAAAAATTTTTAACTTGTATGGAGACACAAAAGACCCTGAATCATCAAAACAATCTTGAGAAAGAAAAACAGAGCCGGAGGACTCAAGCTCCTTGACTTCATTTGGATTACACTACAAAGCTATAGGCATCAAAATAGTATGGTACAGGTGCAGAAATAGAAATCATATGAACAGGATACAAAGCCCAGAAATAAACCCACACACTAAACAGTCAAAGGAGACAAGACTACACAATGTTGCAAAGAAAGTCTCTTCAACAAATGGTGCTGGGAAAAGTGGACAGCTACACACTAAAAGAAAAAAAGAAATTAGATCATTCTTTAACACCATAGACAAAGATAAGCTCCCAATGGATTAAAGACCTAAATGGATTAAAGACCAGACACTATACAACTCCTAGAGGAAAACAGAGAACATCCTCTGAAAGGAACTGCAGCAGTATCTTTTTCAATCCATCTCTCAGAATAATGGAAATTTTAAAAAATTAAAAAAAAAAAAAAGGACCTAATTAAACTCAAAAGCTCCTGCATAGCAGAGGAAACCATGAAACAAAAAGACAACCCACAGAAAGGAAGAAAGTATTTGCAAACGATGTAACTGACACGGGCTCAGTCTCCAAAATTTATAAATAGCTCTTGAGGCTTAGCATCATCAAAACAAAGAACCCAACCAGAAAATGGGCAGAAGACCTAAATGGACATTTCTCCAAGGACGACATATAGATGGCCAAGAGGCACATAAAAAGATGCTCAATATCGCTAATTATCAGAGAAATGCAAATCAAAACTACAGTGAGGTGCCACTTTACACCACTCAGAAGGGCCATCACCAAAAAACCCACAAACAAGACTTTCCTGACGGCTCAGTGGTGAAGAAGCCGCCTGTCAATGCAGGAGAGGCAGCTTCAGTCGCTGGCCTGGGAAGATCCCACCCGTCTTAAGAGCAACTACGGCCAAGCACGCGCCAGGACTACTGAGCCTGTGCCCAGTGCCCAGAGCCGCAGCCGCTGAAGGCTGTGCGCCACCTCGAGAGCAGCCACCGCCCCCGCAGCGGAGGGGCAGCCCTGCTCGCAGCAACTAGAGAAA
Source organism: Hydropotes inermis (assembly GCA_020226075.1). NCBI lineage: Eukaryota > Metazoa > Chordata > Mammalia > Artiodactyla > Cervidae > Hydropotes > Hydropotes inermis. The sequence goes on from CM035289.1 coordinate 169,115, forward strand.
AGCCCGCAGGGCAACCAAGGCCCCGCCCAGGCGCACCAAACCCACACACAGCAAACGCAGGCAGACGGAGGGAACAGAGCCTCCCACACTGCCAGCAGGAATGTCGGCTGATACAGCTGCTACGCAACAGGGTGGGGTCCTTCAGGAACTGAAGACAGCCACCATACGACTGTCCAACCCCACTCGGGAGCACACATCCGGAAAAAACACGATCGAAAAGGATACACGCACCGCAGTGTTCACTGCAGCACTGTCTGCAGGGGCCAGGATGTGGAGGTAAGCTGTCCATCGACAGGAATAGGTAAGGGAGGTGTGGGACATGCCGAGCGTGGAATACTACGCACCCACTAAACATGATGAAGAGATGCCACTGGCAGCAGCGTGGAGGACCTAGAGATTCTCCTGCCGAGTGAAGGAAGAGAAGGAGAAATATCATACGACACCCCTCATATATGGGGTCTGAAAAAGAAATGGTACAAACTCACCCACTCACAGAACAGAAACAGACTCACAGGCTGGGAGAACGAGCTCGTGGGTGCCGGGGAGGACAGCGGGAGGGGGTGAAGAGCCCCGTGCACACGCTGCTCGTTTCACACAGGTGAGCAACAAGGCCCCACTGCCCCGAACACGGGGCCCCACTCAGGGTCACGGGGCCACCTGGGGGTTGCTGGGGGCATGCTGGGGGGAAGGGGTGTGTGTGCGCTCACACACACTAATGAGGGGGACTAATGAGGGGGACTCCAAGATAAAATGAAAAGCTAAAGGAAAAAGAACAGGGGGCACAAGGTAATGCTGGCCCGCTGACAGGACTGCCCCGCGAGAATAATTCTGATTCACAAGAGTTGCCGACACAAGCGATTTTCCAATGACCCACTGCTCCTTGGATCCAGTGGAAGATGTGACTGCATTCAGAACCTGAATGAAGACTCCATGAGAATGTCTTCTATTTGACTGGTTTTTCTATGAGGCTATTATAGAATGTGAAAAGTGGGTTCCTCCAGTTTCCAAACAAAACAGAAAGAACTGTCCTAGCTGCATTTGTTTGGATTTTCTTGCTGCAAATGAACCAGAGAATACGGCTGGAGGGGAATACAAGGGCTTCCCCAAACTCTGTAAATGCCAGCAACTGTGTTCTTACTGGGCTACAAGACCTTGAAATAAATAATGCTATGCGGTGGGGGGGAAAAAAAGTTTGGGAAAGATGGAATTATGATGCCAGCTGAAAAATGGCAGAAGGTAGTTGAACAAAATAGTGAGTAAGAAGTTCAACAGAGTTCTTCGTGAATGTGAGAAAAGTGTCTTTTATTTTTACTTAGAAGCTAAAGGAACCTTTGGGCCAGCCCAAAGGATCTCACTTTAGCCCAGATTTCCTTGATGCCCAGCAGCACATGCGCACGTCCACGTGTGTCAGTGACCACCTCCTCCTGAGTGTCTCGCATCATCTCTTCACAAAGACGTTCCCACACAGTCCTCAGGCTTCTACCCAGTCACCCGGCCCAAGGGAAAGGCAGCAACAATCTTCCGCGACAAACTTCCCTGCAGAACCCAACTCCCACCCACCCTCCCAGGGGGCCACGGTGCCACGGTGCCACACACATTTGCACCGAGAGAAGCCCCACCAGGCCCAGGCCATCTTCAGCCCGCCAGCCCCACACTTCTGTCTCCAACCCCTTCCCGACTCCCGGGAGCCACGCTCCCAGCCCAAGCCCCCAGCACCCATGTTAGCTGTGCACCTGTGGCCCGCCCCCCAACTGGAGCCCTGCAGAGACACAGGTCTGTGTCTGGTTAGACCACCGGGGTACCTTCGCCACATTCCAGGAAATGCTCAGCCTCAAGTGGGTCTGTAGTGTCTCCTTTGAATGGAGCTTTCCCCACAGTATTACACCAAATCCTTAAAACCATCAAACCAGCGGGGACTCGGCAGAGCCACAGCCCCGGGCCCCGGGTCCAGCAGTCGGACTCTGGACCTGCTTTGCTAGCACTCTGCTCCCAAGATGCACGCTCCCGGCTAAGATCTGCCGAGCCACCCCACCCCAGGCCCACGTGGCATCTCAGACGTGCCCACCCACGGTGCCAGGCGGCCGTGGGGCCGCTCACACCCACCTTCCACGGGACAGGCGAAGGGCTTGGTGCCCAGGTGGGTGACGCTGTGGCCCTTCAGGTGCTCGGCCCGGGTGAACGACTTGCCGCAGCCCTCGACAGGGCAGGGGAACCGGCGGTCATCATCATGCTTCCTGCGGGACAGATGGCAGCGAGGTGACCAGGCACGCCACCACCGCTCTGCAAGACGCACCCACCCACGAGCTCTCCATCACAGGGGAAACAACACATCTCAGAAAAGCCTGGATTTGGTCTCCAGCCCTCACGGGCAGAAGTCCTCCTTCCTGGTGGAGCCGACCACAGTCAGACTTGGAGCTTCCACGCAGGGAGGAGCAGCCACCTCCCTCGTTCGGCCACCAGCCATCACACAGGCTGTCCCTGCAGCAGGGGACCTCGCCTGACACGCGCATGGTCTTTCTCTGTGCAGACGCCCTCAGCCCCGGCTAGGCAAGCACAGAACACCTCCTAGCTCTCTGGGTGCCCAGGAAAAACAGGAGGACACGTGCTCCAGAGTCACAGCCGCTGAGAGGCCGAATGCAGGGCGAAGGGCAAGCGCCAAGGGTCGCCTGCACAGGCCCAGTCCCTCAGGGGCCACCACAATCACAGAAGTGAGGGCGGCAAGAGGAAGGCTTAGTCCATAACCTTGACTTTTCTAAAGATCGAGTTGCGTGTGAAGCATACTAACCAAATTTAAAAACAAGTTAACAAAGAAAACTGAGTGATCGGGTTCTGTGTGGTTTTCTTCTTATAAACTTTCTGAATTTTCCAAGTTACCCACACATGTTTTTTATAACTTAAAGAAATTCACAGGTTATCACATCCACAGGCTTCTGCTACTAACCAATAACTCACTCGTTTTCAAAATGAAGAATTCAACCCAAATGTAAAGGTTACCTCTTATGCCTCAAGAGCTTAGACATGCTGGTGAAGGTCCAGCCACAACTGTCAGAGTCACAGATGAAAGGCCTTTCACCTTAGGGAAGAAAAACCATGCCCCGTGATTACAACCGGCAGCTGTGTGGGTGGTGGGCGGGGGCCGGACACCCCTGGCACGTTACCTGTATGGCTTCTCAGGTGGATTTTCAGGCGACAGGCTTTGTCGTACTGTTTGCTGCATCCAGGAAAGGAGCAGGAAAAGAGTTCTTGTTCCCGGAAGTGGGCCCGGTTGTGGGAAAACAGAGCACTCACGGTGATAAATGTCTTCTCACAGCCTGAACAGAGAGACACAGAGCCTGCTCACTGGTGGGGCAGAAGGCACATTACAGAGCTGATCCAGTCACCACCCGGGCGCCGCTGGCACTGAGCAGGTGGCGAGGAGGACGACTGGGGGGGGGGCTCGGGGCAGTTCACAGGCCACCCACCCCACGCAGCCACCCGATCATCCTCCGGAACAGCGATCAGCTCCCAGTTCAGCACGACAGACCCTCCAGGTGCGCTGGGAACTCAACGACCAGTAAACCGAACAAGATGAACCAGATACTAAGGAACCAGATTCTGTCTGATCGAGCTAAGCCTGAAAGGGCTGCCAGCTACTACAGTAACACCTGAGGTCCCCCCACCTGTGGAGTCAGGCACACCCCAGCCCTGTGCACGTTCTCCCGGAGGCAGACCAGCCCCTGACGCCAGCTCCTCCTCGCTCTGGCCCATCTCCTCGGGGTTTCCTGCTCTGTCACGAGTCACCGGGCTCATCTGCGCTTAGATGGCTTTTTCCCACCTGCATCTTCAATCCGGGCTAACCCATGGGACTTCGAACATGACTAAGCTCTTCATTGGGGAGAGCTAGAAACCATCAGCTCCTTCCCTGGTGGCTCCCTGGTAAAGAATCCACCTGCAATGCAGGAGACCTGGGTTTGAGCCCTGGATCAGGAAGATCCCCTGGAGAAGGAAACAGCAACCTCTCCAGTATTCCTGCCTGGGAAATCCCATGGACAGAGGAGCCTGGCAGAAGAAGCAGGCTGTTGATGGAGAAGCAGAGCTGGACGCAACTTAGCTACTAAACAACCAGCTCTCCTTCGACAGAAAAAGTCAGTGCTCATATCAGGCACGACACGCGAGGCTGCAAGATGCCCACGAGCAGTGGATGCTGCGGCCCCTCCCAAGCCCTCCCGGGGCCTCCATGGGGCACAGAGCCCGGCACCCCTCCTCTCTGCAGCGACACTCAGCGGGGAAACGCTCATCTCCCCAAACGCCCCCCAACCCTCCTCCCGTACACATCTGTCTCTCCCCAGCGCCCCGGCCAATCCTCACTTTAGGCTGCAGTGTGGTTGCCCCCTCGGTCAGGTAGACACATCTGAACAAGCAAAGTCAGCGTCTGCCTCGTAAGACGCACCCTCCCCCGACCGACAGAGAAGACACAGGACCCAGCGCCTCAATCCTCCCCAGCTGGAGCCGCCCCAGCGACCCATGGCCTCCACCTGGGTCAGTCCTCAGGCCCCTGCGGTCTGGAACATCCCACTGGTCCCTCTCCTCCTTCCGCCCACCATCCGGGACAGACACCGCACAGATCATTCACTTCAAAACCCAGGGTGGCCCCGTGCCCAAAGCAGGAGGACCCCAGATCCTGCTAGCACTGTGCTCGGATGGACACCCTCTGAGCTTTTCACTAGAGTGCGGGACAGAGAGAGAGTGCCCTCCAGCCATGCTCTCCACGGAGACGGGGTGCACAGGACCGGCCAGGGTGCTCGGGAAGATCAGAGAGAAACTCCCTAACATCTGACTTTTCTTCCGCCCTTTCAAAATCCCTCATTCCTGTACACTTCCATAACCTGGACACTATGCGGAGCGCATTCCCAGTCCACAACTCATCAACCGATCGCCCGGCGCACACTCCAGCTTCTCTTTTAAGGAAGGCCCTCCAGAAGCCTCCCCGCATTCCCTGCCTTGGCTCCGCAGCCCGGCCCCGGGCCCCCAGCCCCTCCTTCGCAGGCACACGCCCTCCGCAGCTGGAGCCGCCTATCCGGGTGGATAGTCCACCGGCACTCACCCACCGGACCCACCTCGCGGGAGTCTCCATCTGAAGATGAAGACGAGTTTCAGAACTTCACACAACCATGAAGTCCAAACGAAACAAAGGTTTTAACGGCATAAAAGGCGGAGGCGCCGCAGCGGGCGATGATCCCCTGGGGCGCCCTAATGTCTCGAGCGGGCTGCGCGGGTGACCCAGAGTTCCTGCAGCTAGGGGCGCGCGCCCGCAAGCCGGACTGAGCGTTTCCCAGTAACCAGACCTGCCTCCGGCTCCGTCGGTGGGAAGACGCCTTGCGGTCTCGCTCATCGGACGCACCCGGGGCAGGGCTCCGAGATTCCCCGAGCTACTTCGCGGCCAAGCGGGGTCCGGGAGCCGCCGCGCCCCCGGGGCGGGGGGAGAGGAGACACCGCGCCCCACCCGCGCCGCTCACCGGGAAAGTCGCACTTGTAGGGCCTCTCGGGCTCGAAGTGGCTGCGCTGGTGCGAGCTGAGCTTGGCGTGCGTGGGGAAGCGCTCGGCACACACCTCGCACTTGAACAGGCTCTCCTGCTCATGAGCCCTCATGTGCGCCTTGAGGTTGTAAACGGTGGTGAACTTCTTGCCGCAGCCACCCACCGGGCAACCGAACGGCCGCAGCTTGTCGTGCGACTGCAGGTGCCTCTTGAGCTTGTAGGACGTGGTGAAGGCCCAGCCGCAGCCGTCCAGCGGGCACTTGAAGGGCCGCCGGCCCTGGCCGCTGCCGTGCGTGAGCAGGTGCACCTGGAGCTGGTGCTTCTTGGCGAAGGCGAGCGCGCACTGCGGCTCGGGGCATCGGTAGCCGGGGCCTGCGGGCGCGCGGCGGGCCTCGGCCGGGCTGCCGGCCTCTTGGCCGGGCGGCGGGCCCCGAGACGGCGCGGCCAGCGCGAGGACGCCGCGCTCCAGGCGCACCAGCAGGTCCTGGGGGCCGGC